>JAQFXW010000405.1:0-19353 GCA_034693945.1 Dendrobaena attemsi | reverse complement strand
AGATAGATAGATAGATAGATAGATAGATAGATAGATAGATAGATAGATAGATACAGATAGATAGATAGACAGATAGACATTTAGACAGACAGACAGACAAGCTGAATGATTGATTGAATCAGATTGATTGATTGAAGATATAAATTATACAAGTATTGTTGTCTCTTGAGCTCACAACGGATTTAAGGACCGCTTTGGACTGCGTCATGCTGCCCGCGATCGGAAGGCTATACGCTTTCCTTACTATAGAAGTGATCGTTTCATTATGGAATCGACTAATTAAGCCCCTATAAATAGTAATAATGATAATAAAGCCACCTTCTTGTCTCAAGATACGATATAGTTTTGATAGCCTGATGGATCAAACAGCTAACAAACTAATTACAAGGCGTCGACGCGATTAGGCTAGCTGACAATTTGTAGGATAGGCCTAATTGTTGTAATAATAATTGTAAGCTTCAATTTATATAGCGCTGGTACATCAGCAGAGGCGCTCGTGATCCAATCAGATGGAGGCACTGCTAAATAGGACGATCATATAAAGATAAATAACTTTTATATTGAATCCCAAAAATGTCATAACATAATTAGCCTATGCCAAACATGCATTCAGAACATAACAAAAGTTAAGATAGGCCTATCATGCAGGGCATCAAACAAACCTCAGAAGGGACACTAGTCCCAAAAGGCAGGGCCCCATACTATTGTGATCAAAATTGACAAATCAAATTCTAGTTTGCATGAGTTCAATTCAAAAAGCAGTAACGAATGGCAGGATCTCATTCTTTGAAGATAACAAAAAAAGAAAACAAATTAAGGAACAAAAACTTAATTTAAGTCTATAGCACCTTTTCACGAATGCGGTGCAGCCTATAGGCCTATAGATTATGACCATCATGAGAGGCTTGCATCCCATCAATTACGGTAGGCCCAAGTGTGCCATCACAGTTGTCACAATCAATTCAAAAGTATAAGGCGATGTTTATTATAATGATGAAGTTATATCTATGCTATTCGTCATAATTATGTCAAAGCCATTTTGAAGTCTGTTTCGCTTTCAGCTGGAAAGAATGTGACTGCAGTCGATGGTGATGCGTCGTCTGTGGTGACCACGTGGTCAGCCTGGTCGGTCTGTAGTGTATCTATTGGACCCGGTACAATGCAACGTCATCGTGAATGTGCAGCAGATGACGTCAGACAGTGCGACGGAATGTCCCTCGAGAAATCGATGATCTGCGTTCTCAGCTCAGGTATGTAACTATGTAGGCCTGTGTCATGATATATGTACGCTATGTTCTTGTGTATCTCATTGCTTGTAGCTAGGCTAATCTAATTAGGTACATTGTCTCTTTTGTGTATGCCTTGTGCATCATCTTTTGATGAACTGTTTATGCAGGCTGTCATCCGTGTCTGACTTATATACTTTGCGTACGTAGAGATCGTAGAACCGGAGTTGACGGCCTTCGAAGGTGCCTCTGTGTCGCTGACCTGTGGACAGCTGTTCGGCTCATCGTCTGCGACGGGGGAATCGTTGTCTCCTGCCAAGCAACTCTTCTGGATCACACCGAACAACGACAAGCTCAGCGCCGTCAACGACTTCATGGGGTAAATATTACGGAATATCAGAAGATTCGTTTTCATCTAGTTTCTCTGTTTCCCTCTTTGGCTGATAGTCATCGTCGCAACATCAGTCCCCGTCCGTACAATTAAGTTACCTTGAATGGCGCGCATTCATTCATTCACTCATTAACTCATTCGTTCATTACAAACAATATTATCTCCTCTAGGGGCTACTCAGAGACGCGATATGTACAGGATGAACCCAAAAAAATGACGCCTCTCCGTTTTTTGCTAGTATTTCGGTCAAAAGTAGGAATTTATAGGAAATGTACAGACCGAAAGGCAGTTCATATTTACATGCAACTGCCAAGTTTCACCTAAATATTTAAAACAGAACAAAGTTTATTCAACTTTTAGTGACGCCACCCACTGTTTTTATAGTTCAAATAACGTTTAACAGTTTTATTTTAATAAAATATCACAGGTTTAAAGGTAATTCACATAGGCTATAACGACCAAATTTTATCAAAATATTTCAAACTCCACAAAAATTGCAGCACTTTGTCTTGTAACGTTTGTTGCGTTAGCACTTTTTGCATCATCGGAATAGGCCTGCGTGTAGTAGATGGACTCACTAAACGTGCTGGAACTTTTGTAAAAACGTAGGGGTCATTTCTTTTCGCCCTGTATATTGAAGCGGGCAACAATGGTGACACACATAACATAAAATGTTATCGTACGTTGAAAATCAGTAGAACCTATAGGCCTATTCGTTTGGAGAACTTTATCTTCGCCACAATAGTAGGCCTACTATAATTATATTGACATACGGGTGAGATCATATTTCGTTTAGGGGTGTCACTTCGATAGACGGGGAATAGTGCTAGGATAAACATCGAATTCGAAAACTCTATCAGTCTTTGACCATGACTAACAGATTCTGTACGTAATTAGGCCTAGCCTAGCTGTAGGATAATTGGAGCGCATCAGGGCCCACAATTAAGGGCTACACCTACACGCACTCTGACTATTCTTTAATTGCACAACAAAGTCAACGAGTAGCTTTACAGACTTGTTCGAGAAGACTTAATTGCGATTCCCTGTTAGCAACCTGATCCTGATTGATAGAGAGAGAGAGCAGCATAGATCTGTCGTCTGCGCAGGTATCGCGTCATCGACGGAGAGCTTCGTCTGTCGCATGTGTTGCCAGCCGACCAGGGAACCTACCACTGCGTCGTCATCAGACCAGACGGACAGATGGACACCAGCGATGCCAAGCTAGGCATGTACTATTGTACTTACTGACTCACCATGCACCGTTCATTGTCATCATCATAGTGATTATGATAGTAATAATCATCATTACCGTCATCATCATCATCATCACAATTTCCATCACCACTGTTGACAACTTCCGAAGTTGTCAATGACGACGTCCGATTTGTAGCGCAACGTCAACTTAATCCATCACACGCGTATACATCTTATAAACGCTTTCTCGCCAAGACAGCAGCAGATGACATCAAACTGTACTGCAGGGTCTTAACTCGTGACGTGTCGGACGTCGTGGTGTAGTGGGATATTTACCGCCTTGTGTCCGAAGAATCGTGGGTTCGATTGAGACTGCGCATATAGGGACCTTGAATAAGTCCTTCACTCACAGTTGCTCTAGGCGCTTCGGCGTGTTAGCTTCGATATACCTCTGCGCTGTAATCGGGACCGCCTCTGCGTAGTAGACTTAAGAGGCGGTAGGCCTATAGAAATATATGAACAAATAACTAAAATAAGAAAAGTCTTCGACAGCATGAGAGCGACGCGGGTTAGAGAGCGTCCATAGAGTCAGTACGACATGCTTGTCAAATAAGGGACGTCGCCTCTGAAGAAGTATCCCAATCAACGAGTTTTCTATCATGTATCACCGCTTAATTGTGGCTCTGATCCTGATCTGACTCTGATCCTTTTCCCATCGAACATTGCAGTTGTGTTCAGCTGTCACGGCGACAATCCATGTCTGAACGGAGGAAGCTGTTTGACACAACGTGGATCCAGCGAATTCCTCCAGGAGCAGGATACAGCTGCTGCTGTTGCCGGTGCTGCAGGCAATGCACTGACCGTCAGCGTCTGTGTCTGCGCTGTCGGATACTACGGCATCATATGCCAGACGCGCAGTAGGTCTTAATTGATTATTGCAAGTGATTATAAGCTTAACTTTATTTAGGGCCTATATGTTATAGGGAGTATAACCATTAGATATAATAGCCTATGATAACTTATAATAATTAGACCCGTGTGCATATGAGATTGCGCGTGCAATCACTGGGGCCTACGAGAATAACAAGAACATCAATGATATCAGTTCTTGATACCATCCAGCTGGCGGTGATGGGTACACTAAGAAATAATAAAACGATCTCCATCGTTTATAGTATGGGGCATACTATAACGTCTTATATACTGTCATTTTCCCAGTCCAGTGCCGCTCCTCTCAAAGTGTATTATTGTGATAGGTCCCATACAAATGTTTTTGTGATAGGCCTGTATACTTGTATAGTGTATATAGGTCAACCGATGTCTGTCTTTACCAGGGTCTCTCGCTCGATCCCTTCGCTCCACTTAGCAATGCGAGCATGCGGAGCCGCTTGCTGCTCCCTGTGATTCGTTCACGGGGACCTAAAATGGCGTGGCGTCCATTCAAACGGACGAGCGGTGATGAAGGATCTCACCCGATCGATTCATGGAAAAATGAAGAGGGTCGAGGTCAAATGATCGTTCACGGGGACCTTAATGGCGTGACGTCCATTCAAACGGGCGAGCGGTAGTGAAGGATCCTCACCCATGGGGTCGAGGCCATATAAGTCGCCATAGAAAAATCGATTTACCTTTATACAAAATTGCTATACCTTTTCAAGCACCTTCGCTAGACAAAACCGCGCCTTATAGGCTTACTTTATGTGAAAATATATACCACAATTATTTAAATGAAGGCCTATAGGCTATTGCGTCTATTACAGTGTATCTCTACCTTTGTTGATCACTAAATTCCTTGAGCTGGCTATATAATGTCGTCAGAGGCAAACTGTTTGTCTTTCTGTTGTCTGCAAATGGACAAGCTTGCGGTTGTCACTGTCTGTTGGGTTGTCAAGATCTTAGACACCACTCACCAGGGCTTCTATCTTTATTCAGGGCGGGATCAACTTGCGCCCAGGGGAAAACCGAGGAATTGCTTCTTTTCCATTTGTGTCACAGTCTTTACAAGTTTCAGAGTCTACACTCGCAGTCGCAGTCCAGTCAGAGATACACTCTCATTGAGTACACTAAGAAATAATAAAACGATCTCCATCGTTTATAGTATAGGGCATACACTCGCAGTCGCAGTCCAGTCAGAGATACACTCTCATTGAACAAATTAGCCCATTTATCTAATCAGTAGCGAACTAAAACTCACTTGTGGCAATCGGCCAATCTGGGTCCTGAAACAGAAAGGGAGATCGGCCGCATTGAGGGGGAAAGAGACGATTTAGCCCATGAGCCTGGCTGTTGAGGTAAAAGCCCCCTATGCTTCACTGTAGATCTACAAGCTTAAATTGTAAGGCGATGGTCAGGTAATGCATGCAAACAGTAGGCCTACTGTTCATTGGTTTCGTTGTTCGGACATGTTTCAGATGAACTCGACAGGCCTGGAGTCATCGCTGTCCTTGGCGGTCTCTGCACGTTAGCCATGATTCTGTGCTTCTGCTGCTTGTGGCTCTGGTTTGTACATATCACGCATAATTATATATTATATATATAGCGACTTTTGTAAGAGACGTAGTCACCGACCCCACTCCAACCACGGGTATACCAGAGATATAATATTATAGGCAAAACATAGAACGTGAGCATGTCGCTCTGAGACAGAAAGCGCATGGGTTGCTCAGTCGAAAAGGTTCCATGCTGTTTGACAGAGGAGGGGCAGAGGAGTAAGTCCAGGGCACTACAAGCACGAACAGCTGACGAGTGCTGAGCGCGACAGACACTGGACGACAGAGATCGTAAAGGTAGTAAGAGATGGCGCACCGCCAAGAAGACAACTCCAGACCAGACTAGAGCAGTCACTCTATAGGATACGCTGTGGAGCAGGAAGCCAATGCAGTGCATCTTGGATGTAGGAAGAAACAGTGGTAGGCCTATACTTAGGGATCTGGGCACGAGGCAAGCGGCTGAGCAGAGATCCGATCCAGACGCCTAGTTGGCCTACTCAAGTAAACTGGTTCTTTTAAAAATTTAAGAGTAGATTTAAAAAAAACTTATTTTCAGTTGATAATGTACAATTTCAAAATAAATTCCGAGAAACATTGGCACTTAGATAGGCCAACTATAGCCAAGCCAGTTCTGTAACAGACTCCTGGGAACGCATGTGGTTTATAGTTGGTATCAGTGGGAGAAGAAGTGAGTGGGTAGTAGTAGTACAGAATTAGAATAAGGACAACTTGTATTATGTTTAACAAGAGATGATCTGAACCGGTATCCGCTGAAGTTCATCTAGAGGATGGTCAAAATTACGTGTAATTGAAAATATATTTAAACCACAGGTACAATGATAACTTCAAACGATCAGCTTATAGCGTTCTACAAGATGAACCATCAGACGATGATGAAGTTGCAGCTACTGAGCCACCACCCAGCCTCTACGATCCACGCTTTGGAGACATAGAAACACATTCGCCCCTTGAAGCAGATCAACCGCTCATTTCTATAGAGCCAGATAAACCAGATGAAGGCTTGACTGAAGAACAGCCAACGCCAAAACCCTTGCCAGATAGTACGCGTATCAGTGAAAATCTGTCAGACAACTTAGGGAAGTGGCCTCGTCGAGATATTGAGGACGGAACAAGCCTACTAACTGGTTTGGTTGAAGATGTTCCGATAGAATTTTCTGGGACAAGATTACTTGACACTGGTGACTACCCATTTCATTCAGGCAGTCCTGAACAACCTTCTCATTCGAAACTTGAGAGCAGTGCTATGGAAGCAGAACTGACGTCACAGCTGCATCCATCATTCGCAAACTATCCAGCACCATTTCCACATCAGATGGCACGGCGAGATATTCCTCAAAGACCATCACATACACAACAGCATCCTCCGTATCCCATTGAAAGTATGACGTCTCAGTTTTCACAACGCCCATCATCGACAAGCGTTCGACTCAGTCTGGCAAAACCAGACTATATGCTAGATTCTTCATGGGCTCATTTGCCAGAGCAAGATCAAAAGAAAAAAACAAGTTCTTTTCTCCGACAAATTGAACTAGCAAAACCAGACTACCCACAGCGTCCATCTTTCACCGACCTTCACTCTTTAACGCAGCAGGCAAAACCAGACTATTTTCAGCAATCATCTCATTCTAAATTACAGGATCAACTGGTCAAAACAGATTATCGACAGCATCCTTCATCGACACATCTTAGGACTGTTGTTCAGTCAGATTTGCATCCAGATCAACAAATCACGTTGGAACTTGAAAGGACAGGAATTTCAGAGCGACCATCGATGTCTAACATTTTACAGTCCGAAAGCGAGTCACTCTTGGAAGATGAAAATTTAGAGCCATCGTTAACCAATATCCAAGGAAATTTGGCCAGATCAGACTTTCCCGATAGATCATCTCCGCCTGAAAGAAAGGTTTCTTTGCCTTATCAGCCTGGAGCTGGTGATGCCAACTGGCAGGACACATTGATAAGAACATCATTCAAATTGAGAGGCCAAAGAGATATACGACTAAAGCCAGTAATTAGTTGTTCATCGACAGAACTGACTTCTGACTCTTGCACTGATTTAACAGAAGATATATGCAGTCAGTACAGAGGAACACAGTCGCCATCATGTGACAGAATGTCTCTTGTTCGTAGCTTAATAGCGAAAGAACGTCTTTTACAGGCAGATCGATTAGGCTTGTGTACTTCACAATCTTTTTCTTGTGATGAAGACAAAATTTGCAATCCTTCCAGGTTCAAAGATGAAGAAGTGTTGCTAACAACTCTCCTGAAAAGAAAAACCAGAAAAGAACAAATATGTATTGGTGTTGACCATCTGCAAGACAGCAACCTAATTCATCAAACTGGAATGAATTCTCAATTGTCTTTTGATATATGTGATGACAACAATATGGCCGAGGATAGTCAACTTATTGAAAATAAGACACACGGTGCATTTAATTGTTTCAACAAGTCCACAGATAATAGATTTGTCAAGCCTCAGACACTAGATAAGGCAAGATATATCAGACATGATTACACATATGAAGGGACGGGAATTGAGGCAGGTAAATTCCAGCAGAAAAATGAAGGTATGCTAACGCGATACGATGACCAGCAGACAATTGATGATGTACCAAATGAGGATCTTCAAATGTCAAAATCAACAGAAAACAGAACTGAGGTCTTAGTTCAAAATCTGAAAGCGGAGTATGCATGTAAAACACGAATATGCCCAATTGAAACAGCTAGTCACAAATCAAGCCTAAAAGAACTAACATTGTCGGATTTGTGGGAATTAGAGAGTATAAAAACAGAATGTTCATCAGTAAAGCCAAGAAGACAAAGCAAATTACAGACAAAGACTTCTCTAGCGCCCCGAACGCAGTCATCCAAAGATCAAGTAATTCAGAAACTTGAAATTCCAGAGTCACCCACACACCAAGTGGAGCAGGCAGAAACAAACAACACTTTGCTAAAGCTGGGAATAAACGATCTTCAAAGCTCGTACAAAGAGAAACAGTTGAGGATTCAGACATCTTCTCATGCTACTGAAGACAGAGAAAAGATGGCCAGAGAGCAGGAACAGCTTCACATATCACCCCGAACTTCATCCAGTGAACAAGCAGAAATGAGTGAAACTGGGCAACAAATATCTTCAGAGGATGAACAGCCTAAAATGTCCATTCTAAACAAGCCTATTCAGCTACTTAAGGCACATTTTGGGAAAGAGCTGAAGCGAATTCGGCAAACATCAAAGCACGACATCTGTGGACAAGAAATGAAAGATCCTCAAAGCTTATCCAAAGACAAACAGGTACATGTAGAGTATAAGCCATTAGAAGCTACGTCTCCTTATGCTATTGAAGGCAAAGAAACAGTGGTCAGAGAGCATGTACAGTCCCATGGTTCACCCTCAACTTCATCCGTAGACAGTGAACAAGAAGAAACAAGTGAATCAGAGCAACAGTCATCTTCAGAGGATGAACAGGATGAGATTTCCAGTCGTCATGAGCCAATTCATCCAGTTAAGAAACAGTTTTCGAAACAAATGAAACGAATGCTTCAAACATCAAAGACACATATCTGTGGACGAGGTTTTAGAGACAAAATAGGAGCAAGTGATGCAGAAACTATACTTCAAGAGCTCTACATTCAGAATCAAATACCCACCAAAGACACATCTAGACCAAGATCAACAACTCAGCTGAGAAAGAAGGACTTATCTGTTTATCAGAGGAAGACAACAACTGATACAAGATCGCAGTCTTTAGATAGACGACGAAAACAAATTGTAGAGTCAAAACAGGACAAGACAAGAAGCAGCACATTGATAGAATTGAATCCAGAGGACAACAGAATTTCTACAGATGATCTGTCACGAAAATATGAAAGACTGCCAATGATACCGTTTCAGGAGACTCCTATAAACCAGTTCTTTAATCTTAACTTAAGAAAAGAAAATGCTTTAGACGAACACCAATCAGGTACAGAAGTTGAGTTGATGGGAGAGAAAATCTCAAGCACATCACGTCTTGACGAAATGTCTCATGAATCATCTTCTACGGAATCAAACATATACGAAACTCCGTCAAAATCCAGATGGAATCGTCGAGATGCAAAAACGTTACAAAAACGTCTTTTGGCACTAGAGTCTTCAGGAAATAAAAGCAAATACATTCTTGATACTCACTCTGTCCAGGATAACAATATATGTCCAATGCACTCTCACTCACCTCCCAGCAAATCTGATGATGTCAATGTATGTGGCGTCCTTATTCAAGATTTAAAAACCTCTTATGCACTTGAACGAGGTAAACACCACCGTAGAACTGCTAGCCGCGAATCAAGACATAGGAAACATACATCACGAGACCACAAGAAATTTGTAGGAGACAATATAGAGACTTCACAAATTATTCCAAGTTGGAGTAGTAGTTCCTCGGCAGAATTGGGTTTAGAGTACTGCACCGATTCTACAGAAGACTTCGACACAAGAATCCCAGATCTGTCATTGAACAAGACTCTCACTCGAGAAAATGGTCCTATTGACCAATTAATATTGTTCACTTCACCAAGACACCAATTAGGTGCAGAAGTTGAGCTCATGGAAGCAAATACCTTGTGTCGGTCTCATCAATCCAAAACTCCATGTGTTCCCGATGCTGGAATCAAATCACCACTCTGCATTCGACTGGCTTTTCCAGATGCCGAGACCACATCACATCTTCAAAACAAAAGTGAGGCTACTTTTACTGCTTCTGATGATTCATTACGATCGTCAAACTTCAGAAAATCGTCTGAAGGTGAATCAGTTTCAGATTCTGAATTAAGAGCAGGGAATCGTGGAGTCTGGATACCGGCAGAAGTGTTTATGCTGGAAAATGAACAGAAACCATCTCACCTCAGAATTAGGCGCAGAGTTGTGACATTCCCAGCTGATACACTGAAGCCACAAATTTCGTTCAATCCAGTTAGAACAGATGGTTTGGATTCCAACAACGAATCAGCACAAATAACACAAAGACTCAGACTCTCTAACAAGTCTTATACAGACTTTGAACAATCGTTGTTGACAAAATCTGAATCAGAACTAAAACTTCTAAATCACGCATATACACCCAGCTTAGACAATGACCAACCACCTCCAACTCAATCAGATTTGGTGAAACCAGGTCTTACTCGACAATCGCTATATAATCGCATTCAATTCGATACATCAAGACCAGATTCTGGACTTCAACAACAGCGCATTCAATGCACCAATATTAGAACAGATCAGTTACAAGAAGAATCTGATTCTGCACGTCAACAACCACACATCCAATACATCAATATTCACACAGATAAGTCACAACCACATTCTGCACTTGGACAACCACACATCCAACGCACAGACATTCAGACAATTGATTCACACCCAGATGCATTGGCTTCGGAAAGCGACTTAACACAAATAGCTCAAAGACTCAGATTCTCTGACAAGTCTGTCACAAACTTTGAAGACACGGTGCCAACAAAATCTGATTCTCAACTTAAATTTCTACATCAGGCAGATACCTCTAGGCTTGATGATGACCAATCATACTCTCTTACTCAGTCAGATTTGTTGAAATCAGGTTTTACACATCAATCATTACATAATCGCATTCAATTAGAAATGTCAAGACAAGATACTGCATTTCAACGACAGCACATTCAACGCATAGACATTCAGACAGATAAGTCAGATCTAGATTCTAGACTTAGACAACCACACATCCAACACCCAGATATTCAGACAGATAAGTTACAACTAGATTCTAGACTTAGACAACCACATATCCAACACCCAGATATTCAGACAGATAAGTTACAACTAGATTCTAGACATAGACAACCACATATCCAACACCCAGATATTCAGACAGATAAGTTACAACTAGATTCTAGACATAGACAACCACACATCCAACACCCAGATATTCAGACAGTAGACTCACACCCAGATGAATTGGCTTCCAAAAGCGATTTGACACAAACGACTGATAAAATCAAATTTTCTAATAAGTCTTTCACAACCTTTGAACACCTGTTGATCACAAAATCTGATTCTCAACTTAAACATCTACATCAGGCAGGTGCCTCTAAGCTTGATGATGACCAATCATACTCTCTCACTCAGTTAGACTCATTGACGTCAGGTTCTACACATCAATCAGTATATATTCCCCTTCAATTAGATATGTCAAGACAAGATACTGCATTGCAACAACAGCACATGCAACGCACAGATATTCAGACAGATACGTCACAACCAGATTCCACCCTTCGACAACCACATATCCAGCACCCAGATATTCAGACAATTGATTCACATCCAGATGCATTGGCTTCCAAATTCGAGTCAACTCAATTAACTGATAGAATCAGAATCTCTGAAAAGTCTGCCACAGACTTTGAACGTAAATTGTTAACAAAATCTGATTCCCAAAGTAAACTCCGATATCAGGCAAATACATCCACATCACTCACGTTGGACGATGGCCAACCATACTTTCCTACTCGATTAGATTCGATGCAGTCAATTACACACCAATCATCCCGTAATCACATTCATTTAGATATGTCAAGACAGGATTTTGGAATTCGACAACAGAACATCCAACGTATCGATATACAGACAGATAAATTGCGACCAGATACTGCACGTCAACAACTACACATCCAACACTCAGATATTCAGACAATTGATTCACACCCAGATGCAGTGACTTCTGAAAGCGATTTAATAACTGATAGAATCAGACTCTCGTATAAGTCTGTCATAAACTTTCAAGACACAGTGTCAACAAAATCTGTTTCTCAACTTAAGCTGTTAGACCAGGCAGATACCTCTAGGTTTGATGATGACATATCATACTCTCCTACTCAATCAGATTCGTTTAAATCGGGGTTTACACATCAATCACTACATAATCGCATTCAATTAGATCCATCGAGACCAGATTCTGAACTTCAACAACAACACATTCAACGCACTGATATTCAAACAAATAAGTCACAAAGAAATGCTGCACTTCAACAATCACGCATGCAACACACCTATACTCAAACAGATCAGTCAAAACCAGATTCTGCACTTCGAAAACAACACATGGATCTTCAGACAATGGATTCACATTCAAACGTATTGGCTTCCAAATCCGATTTAACACACATGGCTCAAAGAATGAAATTCTCTGACAAGTCTATCATAAACATGGAACAGATATTGTTAATGAAATCTGATTCCTCACTTTTAGATCAGTCAGAATCACACATGTTTGATGATGACCAATCATCATACTCTCCTACTCAATCAGATTCGTTTACACACCAAGCACTATATAATCTCATTCAATTAGATCCATCGAGACCAGATTCTGGACTTCAACAACAGCACATCCAACGCACTGACATTCAGACAGATAAGTCACAAGTAGATTCTACACGTACACAACCATACGTCCAGCATACCCATATCCAGAAAGATTCAGCAAAGTCTGATGTAGTAAAGTCTGATGTATTACGTCAATCATCATATTCATCTATTCAGCCAGAAACCTCGAGATCACGAAAAGTGCTACCCACGCTCGTTGAATCAGATGAGTCTAAAACTAGTTTAGCACTCAAGCCATCTTTCACCCAAAACCTCTCAGCTGAATCAGACTCTAAAAATTCTCTATTACACGTTCACACTCAATCAGAATCATCTTCTTCTGAATTTTCATTCCGACAATTCAAAATTGATATTCGGTCAGATCTTGAAAAGTCACACTCTCAACCTGTACTATTGCATGCAGGAATTCAGTCAGATGTTGCAAAACCAGATGTGGAAAAACTAGATGTCGCAAAACCAGATGTGACACTTCCATCACACAGAAAACATTTGTCAGATGTTGCAAAGCCATATTATCCATCCTCCTCGCCACATACTGAAATTCGTTCACAAATGTCAAAACCAGAGTCATTGCTGCTGCAAAATATGTCCCCTCGGCCATCGAGTACCAAGTCCAATCGTATATCTAGAATTTTGCAGAAGCCATCATATGTGGCCATTAGAAGTGAGGAAATAGCACAAGGAGATGAACAAATGTCCAGTACCTACATTGAACACAAGGACAGGACTGTATTAGACAAATCTACACAGCAAGTTGAACAGAGTGAAATGCTACCTCTGGATCGTGCTTCATTTCAATTGGTACCAGAAACGACATCATCAGTAGGAGAAGCACTTAAGCCACAGAGTTCCAAATCTGAAGGACGACAAAGATGGCATGCAAAAACAATGAGACGAAAATCACAGCATGCCAGCGAGTCGTCATTAATTGCAGATCGCCAACCAGTACCGCCTGCCACAGAAATCCATCCAGTCGCAGCCTCGACACCAGACAACCCACAACTAATGTCTTCACAGAAGTCCTCTCACAGAAAATTCAGGAAACGACCAAGAAAATTATCACAGGATGTAATGGCTGACAGACGTAGGCCCACAGTGGTTAAAATGGTCTCTAAGCAGGACCATCCGCAGTCGACACCCTCGTTCACAAATGTTCTTGTGATAAAATCTCCAATGCCAGTCTATTACCTCTCACCATCTACAAGGACAGTTTCCAAGTCAAGAACTTCCGTGCCAGACTACCCGCAATCTCCAGCTTACAAACAAGTCATTTCGCGAACTGATACCACGTTGAGGTCATCACCTCATGCAGAAGCTCCTATGTTAGAAGACTCGGTACCAGACTATGTACAAGCCACCTCTCCAGCTCATAAAAAGCAAAAGGAATTGTTGAAGACGACTTTGGAAAGCAATTTGGTGTCAATTAATGAGGAAAAGGCTGTGCAATCAGACTATGCAGAAGCACTGAAGTCAGATCTTGCACTTCAATCGTCAGAAACTCATATTCATTCAGATGCATCAATGTCAGATTTCACACTCCAACCATCACACACTCATCTTACTTCAGATGCATTGAAGTCAGATTTTGCACTTCAATCGTCAGAAACTCATATTCATTCAGATGCATCTATATCAGATTTCACACTCCAACCATCACACACTCATCTTACTTCAGATGTATTGAAGTCGGATTTTGTGCTGCAACCAGAACGTGCTCATGCGTGTCCAGATGCACTGCAACCATCAAATATTCATATTCTCTCAAATGAGTCGCCGCTCGGCGTAGAACTCACCCCATCTCTCACCCTCTTAGATGCACCAACACCTGATTCAGCACTACATTCATCACAAACATTCATCCGTATGCAGTCAGAACCATCTCCTCCTGACTTTTCAATCCAACGGCCAACAAATTTTATTCGGTCAGATGATGAGCCAGAGCGTCTACCTGTACCATCTCTTACTCAAATTAATCCAGATGTGTCAAATCCAAATTCGCCACTTCCCCCATATACACAATATCTGTCAGACGTTGCAGAGCCAGATTTTCCATTCCGTTCATCACATGCTGACTTTCCTTCACAAATGGATTCTCGCATCACGCCATCAGGTTTCTTTCAAACGCAACCAGATATATTGAAGGAAGATATCCTCCTTCAGGCATCATACTCTCGAGTTGAACCCAATCTGTTGATATCAGATTCTGCATTGAAACACTCAAACACTCAGTTTCAGACATGCACAAATGAACTAATACCAACTGAGATTTGGCTTCAGTCTGATGAATTCGAACTTAAGCAATCATACACTCAAGTTCAGACACAAGAAATGCAATTGCCAGTCTCCCAAACCCACAGTCAATTCGAAGTTTCTGAGCTAAGCAATTCACTGAAGACCTCATTTACGGCTATTAATGCAAAAGCGATACTGTTGCAAGAATTGCCACTGCCACCATCAAGTACCAAGATCAGTTCCATCCCTTGTGTTCTACTACAACCGTCATATGCTGTCACTAGATCAGAAGAAATTACCTACATTAAACGGAAGGACAAAACTGCATTAGAAGAAGCTATGCAACAAGCAGAACAGAAGGATGCATCTCTATCAAACGAATCCCTACAGCCTTCCTACACGGATGTTGAACAAAGTGAAATGTTATCTCTGGATCATGATTTGTTTCCTTTGGTGCCAGACCCTGCACAGTCATCATCACAGAGTTCAACAACCCAAGGACAGCACACAAAATCCACACAAAGAAAATCCCAATATCCTGGTACAAAGGTTGCTCGATATCTGTCATCAAAAAGAGACTACCCACAGTCTCCATCTACCACAAACATTCCATGTCATAGATCTTCAAAAGGAGACTACCCACAGTCTCCATCTAACATAAGTAGTCCATGTTATACACCTTCAAAAGGAGACTACCCACAGTCTCCATCGATCACAAATGTTCCATGTCATAGATCTTCAAAAAGAGATGACCCAAAGACACCATCGGCTGTGAAAACTTCCCAAACAAAATCACCGCAGATATCGCAGTCATCATTTAACAGGAACCTTCCTGACTCAAAATTGTCACAAAAAGATAATTTGAAATCACCATCCATTCAAAAAGTTCAAACAGGTAGGTCAACAGAGCAAGACTATGCACAATCACCTCCGCTCACTCGCGTTCCGCCAAAGGCGCCATCCAAACTCCTCAAACCACAGCACACGAAAGCAGAAGCAATGAGAGATTACCAATGTCCTCCATCTATCACAAACATTCAAGTTTCCAGACCATTAAAGTCAGACTACCCACAGTCACCTTCCATTGCAAAAATTCGTTATTTGAGACCATCAAACAGAGGTATCCCACAGTCACCATCTCTCTCCCAAACAGTGCTTGATTCACCACAGTCACCATCGATCAATAACGCTCCCAATACTACATCACTTATTATACAATACACCCAATCACCATCCCACACCCAAGCTTCTCATCTCAGAATATATGAAACATCGGAGCCATCATTGCTTGTGGAAGTTCCTTTATCACAAGCACACAAGCCACAGTATGAACATTCACAAGCAATCAGAGAATACCGGCAGTCACCATCTGTCACAAACATGACTCATTCCAGATTTTATTGGACAGAAGAAACACAGTCTCGGTCGCTCACCAAAATTCCTCAATCAAGCGCATCAGACACTTCAGGTAGATTAGAGATATTGGAGTCACCATCTGCCACACACATGAGAAGTTCTAGATTATCAAACAGAGATTACTCAGAATCACCTTCTAAAACTCAAGTTGCTCAATCGAGTAGATTAGAAATATTGGAGTCACCATCTGCCACACACATGAGAAGTTATAGACCGTCAAACAGAGACTACCCTCAGTCACCTTCTAGAACTCAACTTACTCCATCAAGTAGATTAGAAATGTCAGAAGCACCATCAGTCCCAAATGTTAGACATTCTAGAGTATCAAACAAAGACTACCCACAGTCACCTTCTAGAACTCAAGTTGCTCAATCCCATAGATTAGAAACATCCAAGTCACCATCCTTCACAAATGTTAGACATTCTAGATTATCAAAGATAGACAAACCACAATCACCTTCTGGAACTCAACTTACTCCATCAAGTAGATCAGAAATGTCAGAGTCACAATCAGTCACACACAAGAGAAGTTCTAGATTATCAAACATAGATTATTCACAATCACCTTCTAGAACTGAAGATGCTCAATTACATAGAATAGAGATATCACAGTCATCATCTGTCACAAATGGTGGACGTTCTATGTTATCAAACAAAGATTACCCACAATCATCATCTAGAGCTCAAGGGCATAGATCAGAGATATCAGAGTCACCATCTGTCACTAGCGCTGCTCGTTCTAGACTATCAAACCAAGACTACCATCAGTCACTTTCTAGAACTCAAATTGCTCAATCGAGTAGACTAGAAATATCAGCTTCATCATCTGTCACAAACATGAGAAGTTCTAGATTATCAAACAAAGATTGCCCACAGTCACCTTCTAGAACTCAAATTGCTCAATCCAGTAGATTAGAACTACCCGAGCCACCATCTATCACAAACGTACCTCATTCTAGATTATCAAACAGAGACCACACACATTCACCTTCTGAAGCTCAACTTGATAAATCTCGTAGAGTAGAAATCTTAGAGTCACCATCTGTCACAAGTGTTGCTCTTTCTAGAGGATCAAAAAGAAAATACCCACAGTCACCTTCTAGAACTCACGTTGCTCAATCCAGTAGACTAGAGACACCTGAGTCACCATCTATCACAAACGTACCTCATTCTAGATTATCGAACAGAGACCACACACAATCCTCTTCTAAGGCTCAACTTGCTCAATCTCGTAGAGTAGAAATCCTAGAGTCACCGTCTGTCACAAATATTGCTCTTTCTAGAACATCAAAAAGAAACTACCCGCAAGAACCTTCAAGAACTCAAGGTGCTCAATCAAGTATATTCGAGATATCAAAAACACCATCTGTCACAAGTGTTGCTCATTCTAGATTAGCAAACAGCGACTACCCACAATCACCTTCTAGAACTCAACTTTCTCCATCAAGCAGATTAGAAATGTCAGAATCACCATCAGTCCCAAATGTTAGACGTTCTAGATTCTCAAACAGAGACTACCCACAATCACCTTCTAGAACTCAAGTTGCTCAATCAAGTAGATTAGAAATATCAGAATTACCATCTGTTACAAACAATAGATGTTCTAGATTCTCAAACAGAGACTACCCACAATCACTTTCCAGAACTCAAGTTGCTCAATCACATGGATTAGAGATATCAGAATCATCATATGTCACAAACTTCAGGCATCCTATATTATCAGACAGAGACCATCCACAATCACCTTCTAGAACTCGACTTACTCCATCACATACATTAGAAATATCAGAGTCACGGTTAGTCACGAACGTCACACGTTCTAGATTATCAAACAGAGATTACCCACAGTCGCCGTCAATAACTCAGGTTGCTCAATCACATAGATTAGAAATATCCGAATCACCATCTGCCATAAGCGTTAAACGTTCTAGATCATCAAACAGAGAATACGCGCAATCACCTAGAACTCAAGTTGCTACAGAAGCAGAACATTCATATTCAAGATCTTTTTCTCTAGTTCCTGATGCAACAACATCAGAGACAGCACAATCGTCATCTATGATAACAAATATTGCTGAAACAACATCAACCAATTCCAAAAAATCACAGTCTGTCCGAAGAGTTATTCAATCTACATTGCCAGCTACAGACTCCAAACATTCACCAAATCCTTCAGTAAACTCTCCAAAATCACAGCACCTGCAGTTGTCAGCACAGAACGACCACCCAAATTCAGCATCTGTGAGAAACATTCATCGATCTTCGTCATCAAATGGTGAATATAACAGATCTGTTACGGAAGCTCCTCAATCAAAAACACCAGACGTATTACGATCATCTCTTAATAATGCTTCTCTATCGAGGAACAAGGAGCACTCAGTGTCGTCATCAACTGTTACTAATGTTAGGCATTCTAAAAGACCAAACAGAGACTACCCAAAGTTACTGTCTCCTGTAGAAGTATCCAGTTCTACAGCATCAGAGACTTCAGAGTCACCATCTGTAATAAAGGTTAATCAGTCAAGATCACTGAGGACGGATTACCCAGGATCACCATCGGTCACCAAGGTTAATCAGTCAAATTCACTAAGGACAAATTATTCAGAATCACCATCTGTCACAAAGGTTCCTCAGTCAAGTTCACTGAGGGCGGATTACCCAGAGTCACCATCTGTCACAAAGGTTCCTCAGTCAAGATCACTGAGGATGGATTACCCAGAGTCACCATCTGTCACAAAGTTTCCTCAGTCAAGATCACTGAGGGCAGATTACCCAGAGACACCATCTGTCACAAAGGTTCCTCAGTCAAGATCACTGAAGACAGATTACCCAGAATCACCATCTGTCACTAAGGTTCCTCAGTCAAGATCACTGAAGACAGATTATCCAGAATCACCATCTGTCACAAAGTTTCCTCAGTCAAGATCACTGAAGACAGATTACCCAGAATCACCATCTGTCACTAAGGTTCCTCAGTCAAGATCACTG
>JAQFXW010000404.1:0-19359 GCA_034693945.1 Dendrobaena attemsi | reverse complement strand
CAATTGTTCGCTGCGCTTCGGCGTGTAAACTCCGACACATGTCTCCGGGCTGTGATCGGGACCGCTTCTGAGTAGTACTGGACTTGAAGGGGCGGTATAGAAATGCACAAATGAATGAATGAATGAATGAATTGTAATTGTAATGGTAAGCTTAAATTATTCAATGCATTGCATTGCATATATAATGTTAAGCATTATTACAGATACTTGCATATATTATGTGAATCTTTCAGGTAAGTAGCATCCACATTTGACCCAATTCAAACCTTTCTTCTACAATAATTCATCTGTGAGCTGCTCTTTTTGCACGTGCTGCCTAGCAATTTAAAATTGCTCTGCCTTTGCTAAACAGACTGGACATCAGCTGGTCTCACGAATAAGCTGGTAGCCACTCTTGGCTTTTGAGTATAGCTTAATAAATGTGCAGTTTACGGTTATAATAGGATATGGTTATGATTTCAGCGACCACTGGTAAACATCTTACAAGCAGGTAACTGTATGCTGCACTGCTGAAGGCACATTCTGGTCTCTTGAAGAAAAATTCCGTGGAGAGGGACATTAATTTATTAAAAGCATTTCATATAGCACCTCTTCAGAGGGCTACTCAGAGGCACTCCAACCCAAGTGCAGGGAAATAGAGCGGTTTTAAGGTGAGAGAGGAAAGTTTGAGGGAGTTCTAGGGCGAAGGTAGGCTGTGCTCAGGACTTACCTAAGAGGATTAGATAATTTTGTGATGCCAGTCATTCTGATTGCTGCCATATCCCACAGTTGATCATCTTAGCAAGTTTTCATAATTTATCATGCGTGACCTTAGAGCTGTTGAATGGATCCATTGGTAGCCTGCTTTCATCAGCTTCTGATACAGGTCATTCTGAGAGAGGTGCAGTGACCTTGGTCATTCATACGATTGCATGTCTACCCCTATCTTGAGCCTTGAATCAACCAGTTATGTTTCGCTGTTCAAAGCAGATTTAGATGTTCTGCTTGAAGAGATCAACTCAAGCAGGTCAATGAGGTCATGTCTTCTATATTTAACCTTTCGCTCTCTCTTGGAAAGCTTAATATCGCTTTTAACTTTATTCTTCTGTTGAAGCCAATTTTAAGTGAGCTTGTTTAGATCACCTAGACATCAATAATATTGTATGATACATATCCTTCATGCATGCTACACCTAGAGTACACGTTCTGACTGGGGTAAACAGGTATACAATGTATACATAGTACTGGGTATCCTTGTTTATGCCAAATCTGTTGATACACCACATGTGGAAGAGTTGTCTCAAGGTTAAGGTATTATGGTGAGAAGGACTACTGCAAATTAATGGCATCATTCAGGTTCATACTTTCCAGTTAACCCTAAAGGCATTTACCATGGACCCCTAAAGTCTAACACATCATATAAAGTCACTGTCCAATTACAAAATTGGTTCTTAAAATGAACTAGCTTACACTCGCATTTCAGCATTGCAATATAGCTTATTACACACCAGCGATAAGGATTTATTTTTTCATGCAACCCTTTCGGACTCTGAAGCTGCCATGAAACCCAGAAGCTGCCTTTGATCTGACTATGAAATGACCTTGCAACCTATGACTTGACCCCATAATTGTTCTCAGCATCTGGATCTAGGACCAGATCTGGTACTGGAGTGCATCACTAGGTCACTACTCATAAGGCAAGGGGCCAAGAAGCAATCGATAGAAGGTCTCAGGAAAACATTCACTTTGAATCTGTGCTTCCATCCATTTCTCCTCCATGTCTCTCTCAATGGCTCCTGATCCAGCCTCGTTCTGACTTAATTATCTAAGAGAAGCATCAGCAGCAGAGGAAGAAGCCAGCAGAAGAATAGCCCATGGCAGAATTCGCCCCACAGTATGTGAGGTCAATGTTGTAAGGTCATTGTAACGGCAGTGGACACATGCCAAGTAAGATACACTAGCAACCTAGGTTACTTAATGGCACTCATGTTTCCACAGTCAGCTGTTGGCAGGAGAGGAAAACAGAAACCGACCCCATGACAGCCAGCCACCCACCGAGGGAATGCAAGTGGAGAAATATAAATTACATATTCAGGCGAAATTTAGACTATGCCAGAATATAAGATTTAAGACATAAAAGTAAGTCATATCTATCACAGAGTGACAGCAGGGGTTCAGAGTAAAATTGAAGCAGTAATAAACCATTGAAAGGCAGGACTTTCATGTACGACTGTTTGCTCGCTTGGTCCGCTGCGTAGTTGTGTGTAATGTTTCTGCAGATGCAAAATCGTAGATAGCTTTGAGCTTTGACAAACTGGACACATAAACTGTTGTTGGGTATCCAGACATTTCTTCCCCGACCAGTACAATTTCCCCCAAACAATTGTTTATTGCAGCTGCCGTTGTCCCAGTAGTGGTAGCAGCAGTTGTTTTCTTTTACAATTGTAAAATATTGTAATATTATCTGGTGCAATCATTTGTAGCATTAAATATGACAATTCAAAGACAATGTTGAGAATGGAGTGATGGATGATGCCCGTGTAGAATGCATAATCAAAGGTTGTAGTAATGTCGTATGCCTTCTCTGAGATAGTGCTATATCTTTTCAAACCAATTGCACCAGATGTGAGAGGAGTACATCAATGCTGTACGTTCGCATTTCTGTTGAAGGAAACTGTAATACTCCAAATGAAATGCGTTAACTGTTGTTGATTCGGGTTCTCTACGGATTAATAGCGTTAGAATATGACAATCAACAATGCAGCATTACCTGGGTTTAAGATATTTCCATGTCATTACTGAAAGATTATTGCTAATGCTGATTCATGACTGAGCTTTCAATATCCTCTGTGTAGAGACTTTCTTAGGCCCTGTCGACTGTTGTCCTCTTCTAATTGCATTTCTTCCTCATAGTCTCCATCTGTTGCCTTTTATTTCACCTTCCATTTATTAATCTACTTGGGTGATTAAGTGTGCCTTAATTTGTTTCTTTTTTGCAATAATCTTTGTCGTCTGCCCACTAATGCCACTTTTTCATAGCAGGGCGAAATCTCGCCATTGATCGTAAGGGCGGGAATCCTGAAAAAAGCCCCGTCGGCAACTGTAATCCGAAGTTTGATTAAGGGTCCGGATGATTTGGCATGAGTGATTGGTCGTCTTGCAACACACAGCCATTTGCTTGAAAACGGCATTCATTATGCAAAGCTTTGATGAGTTGCCGTCTAATTAGATGATCAGTGTACAACTGTACAGCAACCCAACCGCATCACGGCTTGCTAGGCATGCAATTCCATCAGACGAAATCAGAATTAACCTACTTCAAAAGAGCATCTCTTCGCTGTCTAGTGATAAAAATTCGAATTGCATTGAATGGGAAAGACTGAGTGTGAGAGAGAGAGACAGACAGACAGACAGAGAGACCAGGAGAGACAGACCAGGAGAGACAGAGACAGAGAGACGAGGAGAGACAGAGAGGCGAGGAGAGAGAGAGAGAGACAGACAGACAGACAGAGAGAGAGAGAGAGGAGGAGAGTAACAGAGACAGATAAAGATAGAGCATTTGTTGACTGTATCTTTTTGTGAATCCTCTCCCCAACTTGTCTGATAGTGGTTGAAATAAGAGACTGACTTGACTGGCCTAGTTGTGATTTAGCGCATGAGCGTAGTGACCCTGCAAATGGAAATCGTCTGCTGAAATGGACAGTCTTTACATCAACATGCAGTTGCAATGTGGTTAGGATTCAATATTTATATAAGACAGTTCATGATGTCTGTATTTCTAGGTTCCCCTCACTGGTTACTCAATCCATTTCCTACTCTCACAGACCCTGTCTTTGCACATGCCCATTAAATTGTACCAATTCTTTGTTTCCTTTGGAAAGCATAAACAAAATTATAGGACAATAATATGAATTTTAGTATGCAGTAGCTTCAACTCTTTTCGTGGAGAATCCAATGTCTATGTTGAGACATGGTCTACGGAGCTGAAATGCTGCCCCGAGTGAGGGTAAAAATGTCGCCCTTGGCCGCTTCTTTTTGGCGTGCTACATTCTCTAAGACATTGCAATTTGCAGGACAGATATCGAGTGTATTACATGTACAATATTATTTTGTACACAATGTACAGTTTATAGCCTTTAAGGATTTATAACTTAGCACTGCATTGTGTAACTGTCCAAATTAGCTAGGCTTCTTGAAACTTTTGTGTCTACTTGCTATAATCTAGACCTATGTTATTGTGTATAAATTAGCTATTCTACTGCTTGAGTGGCAGTTATCACTGATTCACTCACAATGAGTGTAATGCATGCCTATTAATCAATAATGTTTAATTTGTTAGGCAATTGAACATCGCTTGACCGAAATGAGTGTAATACATGCCTGTTTATCAATAATATGACAACATTATGTTATAATTACCATGCTGACATTACATGATAAGATGAACAAATCTGGAATGAGCTGCATTGGCTTCCTGTTGTACGGCGTATCCAGGACAAAGTTATTGTCTTGGTTTGGAACTTGTTGTTAATCTTGGCTCCTTTATGTAGTAGAGTCTTGTTCATTTCTGTTGACACAAATTTGGGGTGAGCCTTTCGCTATTCAGCTGCCTGTTGTGGACTGTTGGTCGTGCAGAGATGAATTTCTACTGCCCAGCACCATGCTCTTTTCATTGCTGGTTCTTCACTTTGAAAAGACCTCCCTCTTACTTTTTACCTTTTACTAAAAGGCTTTTGGTGCATTCCATTCTTCTCTTGGGAATGTGTTTCTATGCCAAGGTTGGTGTTCTTAAAGAGGTGCTTTATAATTTTTTTTATAAACAATCAAATAAAACTTCTCAATTAACATTGTTTGTGAGTTTTTACAGCTGTAAAATCAACTGTGTCATTAGCAAAATTAATTGTTTCTGCCTTCTCTCTTTCAGTGTAAATCATTGCCAAATTGGTCAATGGCTCATTGTTAAAGCTGTTACCGCTAAATATTACTTTTTGCCGATTATACCGATACTGATTTAAACGGATTATCAAAGTAACCGATACCGATAATTGAATTTCGCTGGTGGCATACCAATGTTTCTAGATTTTTATGGAGTCTAGCAAATAATCACTTAGTAACGTAATACTACATATTGACCTACCGTATTTTTGCGGGTATAATTATGACATTATAATTATGTCATTATAATTAATTGCGGGTATAATTATAATAAGCACGTGAATGCAGCTCGGCCGCTACTTTTAGGGACTTGTGTAACAATGTAATGTAGGCCTATGTCTCGTACCAGATAAGGATATTCATGTATACTTTCATCCGTTCACCAACTTAGCAATCAAGTTGAAACTCCTTCACTTTCGCCATCACCAAAGAGAGAAGTTCTGTCAAACTTGCTTGGCAAATTTAGCAGTGGCGCTGGTACTAGATGCATTTACGTCTTTTTGACTTAACAAACAGTATGGCCTTTGCAGTGTTAGGCCTATATGTATGTAAGATTCATTTGTGCTTCATTATCACACGAATTGACCAATGACTCGCAACGATTTTATGTGATGTTGCATCCACTCTCCTTGTATAGGCTATGCGATGTTGTGTCCACTTTCTTAGCGTTGGGCAGCTCCACTGTGGAAGAACTTACGTCGAACTTCGGGTTCTGTTAAAAATTCAGTAATTTAGACAACAATTACATATTCTAACATTTACTCCCAAAAACAGTGCAATTTAGAGTGAGATCGCATCTGCCAAGTTGCTTACAACTGATATACAGTAAGAATTTCATCCTGCATGATGGCCCTATTTAAACACTGAACAAAATGTTTTAAACTGTCAGGTGCTAGACCATTAGTCCAGTATGTTAACCACTCACTACCTCTGCTGTATGTATGATGGCATTGGATGGCATTTAATTATGCATTTAAATTTTTAAGCGAATATGCTATGTTTAGGTTACCGTTTTTAGGCCTATTAAGAGTGGCATCCCATTTGAGGCATGCAACTCAGACATTGGTAATTCTTGATCGAGCGCTAAGTTGTAGCTGTCACTTGAAATACGAATGTGAACATGAATGGATGTCACATCCACCTTGACATACATGTGAGCCACCAAAACTAAGAATATTTTTTTATATATCAGCACCAATTACGGCTGGCCGATACCGATTGCACCGATTAGTCCGACAAAAGTGCGCCAACATAAGCCTACACAAATGCGAGCTGGACCAAATGGTGCCAAAAAATTCGCGCAAAACTGACCAAAGATGTTCAATTTTTAAGCATTTAATAACACAAGATTTGGTTCATAAAAACTCTCTATAATTGACAAGAAGATGTTCTAGTCGCAATTAATCTAATACTTTAAGAAACAATTATCGGAAATGATGAAAGGAAATTACTGTATAAATGGAGTTAAACCAGATGCAGAATGAAGGATGAAAATGTTGTAGTTAAGCTAGAAGCGGGATGAAAGATGAAAAATTGAAAATGTTGTGGTTAAACGAGAAGCCGGATGATGGATGAAAATGTTATAGTTAAGCCAGAAGTGAGATGAAGGATGAAAATGTTGTAGGTAAACTAGAATCAGGATAAAGGATGAAAATGTTTATAACAAGAAGCGGGATGAAGGATGAAATACTAGTTGTAAAACAAGAAGCAGACATTTCTATTTAAGTATAATTATCATCTAGCTGCGTGCTTTTGTCTGCATGCTTTTGTTAAGGCGCCATCTGTGCCAGCAAATGAGTAGTTCTTTTCTAATTCTTTCGCAGTCACAGCATACGCTTTTGCTGATATATATGCGATTGGGTTATCGCCACTTGCCTGTTTGGTCAGACTTTGGTCCTCCTTCGACGAAGGCCCAAGGAGATGACATTTTCAATCTCGCGCCAGAATAATCAATTTAAGTCACCCTGCAAACTAGCCATGTCGGGGAGATGTAGCAAAGATATGATCAATAACTGACTTGGCAAAGTATACCGAGGAAGCCGAGTCCTGTAACTGCAATGCCGACCATTCCTACTTCGGGCGAGCAATGAGCAAAGGCTGCGTGAGCATCGACAATGTTGCTCGAGTGATATAATTGTATAGCACTCGTCGGTTGTTTCCCTATGTTCGTTTAAGTGGAGTCTCTAAGAATTGCGATGCATGATTGTTTGTCTGAACCACTTAAGTGCAAAGAGCTATGGCTGATGAATGCTTTCTCATTTAGTGGATAAGTATTATTTGTTTGCACTGATATTAGTTTTATTCAAAACTGCTTAAAAACATTAACTAACTTATTTGGAATTTGGAATATTTTATCTGTCTGATTTTTAGTATGCTCTCATTATGCATTATGAGAGTAATGCAGGAATTGAAACTGTTTTGGTTCAACCTAAGAAAGCAGATAATTATAGATGAATGTTGAATATCAATTTATGTTCTGACTGTAACATCATTTTTAGTTGGGTGTGAATTTTAATTAACTCTGTTTCTGTCATAACAACTGATTATGATTGCTATGTTTCTCATCTATAGACTATACCTGGTTGTTAGTTAGGTTTTAGACATGTTTATTGTATGTGTACTGTATTGTTAATTGTATGTTTATTGTATTGTTAATTGTATGTTAATTGTATGTTAATAATTGTATGTTTATTGTTTTTGTGCCATGCATCTCCACGATTTTCTGCTTTTTATTGTGACCCTACAGTGCAGACTGCAATATTTTTACTGGCAGTTTATTTCTCTGTTGTTACATGGCCCAGCTAATGCCTCTATTTTTCAGAGCTGACTGTTATTGCGTTAGTAAATTGCTTGCATTTTTCGAGGTGACATATAAGAATGATGAGATGTCCTACTGGTGGTTAGCAAGCAACTGTTTTAATATTTTCACAATTGTCTCTATTGCTACAATTCGCGAAATGGTATACTCGATACAAGAAACTGTTTTCACAATTTTCTGTAGTTCTACAAAACTATCTGAAAGGCATTAATTTCACTTGTGGTTAATATAAGCACACCAAGGTGATCAGTATTTATTCTGTTTACAAAACAACACTGACAATAAATAGAGATTTCGAAGTAATTTTCTAACAATATCGATAATTAAAATTCAGAAAGTCTCTATCTCTTCTTTGCATAATTCAAGGAATAGGATGTCTGGGAATCTGATGACTGAATTAATGCAGGCAACATACATGTAACAAATATATGTAGATTGTGTTATTTGATGCATCCCTAATAAAATAGTAATAAAGGTTTCCTTAATAATAAAGACTGTGAGAACATAATTATTTCGTTCTCAGAATAATAGTAAGACTGGTAATGGCACACAATATTGGTGCCTGTGAAGCATTTAGCATTTCAATGTCTCTGCACGAAGTGATGTCTTCGTAACATTTTCGAATCCGTTGATCGATTGCATTTGATACTTGTCTGTTTAATACTTGTATAATTTGTAAACACTTCTAAGATACTCAAAATGTACCTGACTACCTGTATATAGAATTGCATACATTATATGTATAATGTATATTATACACCTGGAAGGCAAGCATAAGTAAAGGAGAGGAGAGGGCAACAATCATTGGCAGGATGGAGTTGGAAAAGGCTGACTACCCGTAATCTGCTAACGGGAAATGTAGTCATACAGGATGCAACATGGCATGTGCAGGTACAGGGAGGAATTGCTGCAGGCAAGGTGGAATTTCATAATGTATTGGACAACTTAAACTAACAAATGATAAAAACACTTGCAAGGAGTGCTTTATGATTAAAAGAATCATGGATAATATATGAGAAGGGAGGAAATCAGAAGACCGGAAGTGCAAGATGGAAAAGAATAAAGAAGAAAGAGAATGATGCAGCAATAGGCAGACTGAGGAAATGGATTCATCATGTGCTATGCGCCAAGACTTTCACTTGCCCATGAAAGGGGCATTAATATAAAAGAGACAGATCAAAGATGATAATATTGAATTGTATATTAATTGATGGATACGGCAAGCTAGGGATGATACTTGGTGGTCTCTGCAGAGTGATATCACTGGAATTATGAATCTGTTCAAGTGCTTGATGGATTATGGCTTCTTCAAAAGGTCATGCAACCAATAATTTATACTTTGAATTTTTATTTCCATATTCCACTCGCAGGTTACATTGCCACTGAGATGTTAGAATTTAAACTTGACACTATTGAAATGGAAGAAGATTATAATCATCTTTTATCCATATGAATAAATACAAAAGATGCTTCCTTGACTTTTGAATGGTGTTGAACGTATTAAATTTCAATGGTAGAAAGACCACCTTTCATTTGATGCTTTCATTTTATGCTTTTTGGCCTCAAATCACATTTACAATTACGTTTCATCAGAAATAGAGTGCATTGTGTTAATTAATGAGGTTTTAAGATTCATTCACCAATGTTTGTATTTGGAATTCTTTGAAAGTTTGATTTTGTAGTCTGATAAGTTGTGTTGTGCAAGCAGGAAGTGTAATGAAGTCTTTCTATGGCATTTGTGAGGCGTGGTGGCGCAAGTGTTAGAGTCGGCACCTTGCGTCCGATAGGTCGCGGGTTCGATTCCCAACCAAGCCGCTCCGTAGGGACCTTGGGCAAGTCTTCATTCACAATTGCTCGTTGCGCTTCGGCGTGTAAACTCCGACACACCTGCGGCTATAGTCGGGACCGCCTCTGAGTAGTAGTGGACTTAAGAGGCGGTATAGAAATACACACATACATACATACATTTGCTTCTTGAAGGAACTTAACATAATTACGGTCATTGGCATCAAATCACATTTATAATTAAGTTTTATCAGAAATTGAGTGCATTGTGTTAATTAATGAGGTTTTAAGATTCATCTCAAATAAATATAAAATTTGAAATTAAGTTTGATATATTGATATTTTGAAGAGTTTTGAAACATGTATAAAATGTTATCTGTAATTTTGTCAACAATATATTTAATATTATCAGTCATTTTATTTTCAACTTTAGCATTCACTTACTGCAGGGCAGTCCAACCTTTTTGACACTCAGGCCACCAAAGACGTTGTTCGTGAAGTAGAGGGCTGCATCAGTAAACTTACAGCAGCAACTGACATTTGCTGTCATTTTTTATGTGTTTACATACAGTGTTGAACAATCATAATGAATAGTTGCAGGTATGGATTGTGGGAACTGGGTGTCACATTGTCAAATGATGAGCCAAGTTATAAATCAATAGCACTCAAAGTAGACCATGTAGACTGTAGAAACTGTCTTTTGCATCATTTTTGCACAAGATAATTGCCAAATTTAAGCTAGCTCTGGTGGGTCACTTAAATTCAGCTGGCAGGCCACAGTTTGGACTTACAAATCATTGGACTTACTGCATTTGTGTGTAATCCTCAAAATAATTCAGAATTCAGCATTTTCTTTTAGATGTGCAACTGTCCATTACTTGCGAGTGATCTCATTGTGGCTATGAGTTTCTTGGCAATGAGTTTCTTGGCAATGATCACGGCAATGGCACTTGAGGGAATTTTCCTTTGCACATCTGTGTCCCTAATAAATTCTCATACGTCATAGCTGGCAGAATGTTGATGTCGACCCAGGAAGAGAAGCCAAGTATAGGCCGTTCTTTTGTCCGCGTGTGCGAAACGTTTCTGGATCAGATGCCTGGTGGCTGATTTGGTGGATTTCAGGGCGAAACCCAAACTAAGTTGCTTTGCCATAATGAAGATTTGTCTGGCCGATGCTGACGTAAACCCTGTAGATTAGTGGCATGGCAACACTGACTGAGATGCGATCGTTGTGAATAAGCAGATTCACGGAAGCTGATACTCTCTGGCTGCGTGCAGTGACGTTGAGCAATAGACGCAGATTAGTCGTGATGTGGCAGATATGTGAGTTGCCGTTGAGTGCGTCCTGCATCAGTTTAACACTTTCACAGCGAGCTGCATTGGTCTCCACCTTCCAAGTGCCATTAGCATACTCTCATCATTAAAGTGTTAATAGGTCATTAAGTCTTAGTGTCACTGACTGCTAATGCATATTAACTCTCTGCCTTGGTTCGTTCATATTGAGACTTTTCATTTGTTGGCCATAGCATGTTTAAGCCAAACGTCAGGTAAAATGTATGTCCATTCAAAAAAGTATGTCCATTCAAAAAAGTAAGCAATAGATCATGTATATTTTATAAAACAAAACAATCAGATTTAATTATTTATTCATGTATTTCTATACGATTTTCAAGTCTGCTACTATTCAGAGGCGGTCCTGACTACAGCCCGAAGCGCCTCGAGCAATTGTGAGCGAAGACTTGCTCAAATAGCTTTGGTCTGAATCGAACCCTCGACGTTCCAGCCATGAGCTTCGACTATCCCACTACACCAACATGAACCACAATGATGAGAGTAGGCGCGAAATAGCAAATGTTAAGATGTGAGCAATCAGAGGTGATGGGTCGGTCAATTCAAGGAGGCAGTGAGACGCGTTTTCGATGGTCTGGCCAATCAGAGAAACGCTTGTAATGTATCTCGAAGGAAGCAGCAGCCGACGTTTTAATTGCGTTGCGGTGGCGTCGGCGTCATTTGCTGCCGTAAATTCCAGTGCAATAAATTATCAATTGTCTTCTTGGAGCGTCCGTTCTCATGCAGTATTGATGTAGACATTGACCCATGCCACAAAGAGGAAGCTCTGCGTCTCTGCAGCAGCAGCAGCAGCTTCAGCAATGGCGGCGCTGACAGAAGTTGACTGGGTGTAGATGGCTTGACAGAGCGTGGTCCTTATTGAAGATTCCGTCTGCTGCTGCTACTGCTGTGCGGAGAAATCTAGATCTGTCATTGAGATTCTGTTTGTGACACGAATATCCGACCCGAACGGAGGATGTTAATGTTAGGTTAACATGCACGGGAAAGTATTTACTGTGACTGCATATGCTCATATCATTCATCGGCGTACCTGTTTGTTTACCTGTTCTTTATTATGCTAGTCGCCACCTGTTTGTTGTATTGAATGTTGCCAACTCGTTTTTGCAATTTGAGTACTGGTTCGGATGCTTCAGTGTTGGTGTTGGCTTGGATTGAAAGGTTGAATTTTTTCAATTATAGTTTGTTTGGTCATTTTCAGCTGCACATAACGGCAAATCTAATCTGCTTGAGAACATGGTCTTCTGTGGCTTTATGTCGTAGGTACTAATGCAGGCAAACACTGTAACGAGCAGAGTCAATGCACTAGGAAATATTAAGAAGATGATCATCTCTGTTATCTGTTTGATGCTTCTTTTGATTACACTTATTGACCATTTTCATAAAAGTTCAGAAGAATGTTAATTATGCAACCTTGTTGACACAAAATTTAATAATATCTATATAATATTTCACCATACAAACTAACACTGTACAATTTTAATAATATCTGTTGCAGTGTGTTAGGAAGCCAGCAAGTAAATGTAACTAAAATGCAGCTCACTCTTTAAATATGAGCTGCATTGGTCTCCCAGTCGCTCTTGATGAATTCTCATCTATAAAGCTTGGAAGGAATTATATTTTATTTGGCAAATATTTCACCATACAAACTAACACTGTAAAATTTAAATAATTTGCACTCTTTGTATCAATGAAGGATATATTATGTAAAGTGCTTATTGTTTACATTGTTTTCTTAGTTATAAAAGTAGGTCACTGTTGTAGCTAACCTTTACTTTACAAAATTACAGACTTTCTTAGGTAATTTAAACCATGTGTATCATAATAGAATTTGTATAAGCAATTGAACAAACATGTGAAAGCACCAAAACTCAATCAATTCATCAATCAATTCATTTTATTATTAACCATAGAACCCTGCTCAAGAGTTCTATCAGGATATAAACATCTATAGTTCGTTCCGTGGAGACATGATTTCGTTGGACAGGGCTACCTATGTCCTTAAAACAGCATTTCAGATGGCGACTTACTGAAACATTAGCTGAAAACATTGGCTGAAACTTAGCAGTCAGCATATTTGACAGAAATTTGACAAAAAGAGAGACATTAGGTAAAACCAATGGCAAGTTTGACGCACTACAATCTAGATCTGATAGATTAAAAACACCTTAAGCTGCATTTAAAATAACGGATCGTTTGAACTTTCTTGAAGGTCTTGTTGTGGTAGCCCATTCCATAGTGAAGGATCAGTTATTTTGAAAATGACGAATTTACAAGTTTTTGTGCTGAAAATTCACATCAATTCAATTCAATTGTTTATTTGAATCCAACTGTACAGTGTACAAATCAAATCAGAAAATCAAAACAAACAAATCAACAAAGAAACACTTTATCCTAGGTCCCTCATTGGGCCACCTGTGACATATATAAAATATATGGCCAAAATAGTGATTGAACAATTAAGTATAGCATCACAAAACTTTACTAGTTAACTAAGTTAAAGAAAATTTGCAAGCATTAAACATGTAGTGTAATTAAGTAAGTCTTTAGTCTATTTTTAAACTGCAAAACATTTGGTAAATTACGTAATGATCTACGTATAGTATACATATCACTATGTATAAATTTTTGTTTCTTGTATGGTATGGTGGAAGTCAGAAGCTGTGGTGAAATTGTTCTAACATGCATTAGGTAGTGTCTTGTAGGTGTAGCGTTGCATGAATTCAATTATTTGTAGTGAATTTATTTCTTAGATTTTTAAAATACCAAACTTAGCAAAAGCTTGGTCAGAGTGTGGTTTTATTATAAGGAAGACCTGCCATAATAATTATATGCAATTCTTTTTTGCAGTACTATAATTCTGTGAAGCCTGGATGAATAGAATAGTTGAAGGCACAAATCATATTATAATAGGACAGGTAGAGTAGATTACATGACATTATATAACAAGAATTTTAAGTAGTTCAGAAAACAGTCAGTGTTAAAACCACTACAATTCAAGTCAGAATGCTCAATAGCCCAATTTTTCCAGTTCCACTTTAAAAGCTGATGGTTTCCACTGAAACTGCAGATTAGTGAGTAATAAACGGTGAGTAAAGTATTAGATAGCGTTTAATAGGCTATTTGAGAGATATGACTGCAATTGTTTGCTATTATAAGTGGATGTTTTCAATATGGTCGTTCCAGGGGATATGTTGATCAATGTAAACTCCAAGGACTTTTATGGCATTGACTTGAGAAATGATGTGTTATCAATTGAGATGGTTCCTTTATGATGATGTTCAAGTTTTCTGTAGTAGTGGAATAGTAGTAGAATGGGATATAGTTGTCTTATTCAGGTTTACTAGTTCAGCTTTAAGTAGCATATTCATGGAGAATCAGTGGAATAGTTGAACTATTGATATTTCTGAAGCTTTTGTGCCAAGATTTAGAAGTTATTCTCTAAATAAATTTCCAGAACATGTCACATACAAAACATGATGAATTAACAGGATTCACCGCTTTCCCATAAGCTTTCATAATTCATTCATTGTTGAATGCTATGTTAAAAGGAAAACTAGTTTGCTGCAGCAGCTAAAGATTTCATGCGCACAAAACTTGTACATGTGTATTTGACCAAATGCTACAGGGATAACATTAAACAGGCTATTTCAAGTCTTTTTAATGCAGTTTCTAACAGAGACGTTTCATGTAGAATAATAATAATCATCTTTGTTTAATACACTCGAAATGACAAACCACAGTATATGATTACAGACAGAGTATAAATGAATGGTACCAGTTATTACAGGGTCGGATTTAACCATTGGCTGCCGTGCAGGGCGTCCACTTTATCATATATCTCAATTTACAACACAGTCTAGCGAATGAAGGATTAGTCGACCTGAAAGGGTCTTTCCTGAACTGAACTCGGGTCAGAAATGCCGCATGCCAGAGTGTTATTCAGTGCTGTTATCCCATCCCAGATGCATTTATTCTATATTCTTTGTTGTCATGAAGTTTAAGTGGTCCGTCTCACCCGCTTTTAGGCATTTGATTTTTGAGATCATTAAAGGATGAGGTGCAGGAACTCTTCAGCTTTGAATGATGGAACAGCAATAGTTATACATCGTGTTCCTGGACGAGTCTGCTTGCTGAACTGCAGCCACAGCCGTCTGGCTTCTGTGCCATCAGACTGTGGGAGCAATATTAGGATTATTTGATTATCTTGGGATCTCAAATATTTCTTCTGCCTTGTAAGTGCTGTTGCAACAGAGAGCCAGAGTACAGTCTTATTGTTGAAGCAAGACATAATTGAAATGTACTGTACAGAGTGTACACCCTACCAGGATTGGATGTGAGAAATTGACCTATATGCTTCCTCATCATTGCCTTATAAGCGAAAGACATGCATCATACAAACAATATAGGCTATGAGAGATCTTATTGTAGTTCAAAGCATGTTTCAAGGGCATTAAAGTTTTCAATTTTCAGGTGTGTCTGAGGCCATCCTTAAGCAGGCAGTGTTTTCATGCTTTCGCTTTTTCACACCAATCATGAGAGGTTGCCATAACTGCCATATGAATGGTTTGTTGGCATGCCATTTTCAGAGACCAACCCTGGTCTGATTATGATGTCATTATCCTTAAGTTGGATGTAGTCTTGGACACTTTGGAGTCAGGAGGGTCAAGAGGCTAGGCTGTCCAAAGAGATTTTGTTGGCATTAGGCAGTCTGAATTCTGATGCATGCTGTTGAGTAGGACTAGGTTTACAATTTGTTGGCCTGGTTCCAAACTGTAGAAGAGACCCAATATATTATAATTATTATATATTTTGGTTTTTAGACAAATGTTGACAAAATAAATTAATGGTTAAGGACAGCATTAGAATGAAAGTAGGCCCAATGGCCCACATCTTTTTTGAGGTGGCACACTAATGGTAGGTCCTTTATTTGTGACATATTTTAGTTGGCATGGGATTATAGACCCACTGGAACCTTGATTAATACAGGCCTGCTCTTAAGTCATATTCATTCCCAGAGGTAATTTTTTAGTGTGCCTTATTGTCATTCCTTCAGACTACATTTGATCAAACTGTACGTGAACATTCAGCCTCAGTAGTAAAGTAGGCCTATGTAAATTTTGAGGCACAAATATCATTTAACTGCACTGCTTATATAATATCAAGTGATAATAGTTTCAAATGACTGCCTGTCCAGTGTCCATGCATGGCTTGCATGCTTACCTAAACTCCTGTTTCAAATTATGAAGAAATATTACAGGTACAGTGGTACACTTTAATGAAAACAGTGTTGTGTTATCATTTTGGTGCCTCCTCTGAGAAATTTCTGAAGGCACTATGCAATTAAAATGTTGATGCATCCTATTCAATTGTATCAGTATAGGAAATTTGTTTAATTACCGGCATCGTTTACTTGAAGAGGCACTATAGAAATCTCTGAAATAAAATAAATATCAAGATAATATTGAACAAATGCATGATTGAAAGTAGTATCTTATGTTGTCTTTGTTCTGACCTGTTGTATAAAGTCTCCTGTTTGTGAAATTTTGTATTTTACGTTTTGTCAACGACACCAATCTGCAGCTGCTTATGACAAACAACTGCATAGAAATACAGTAATTTTTGTACCCAATAATGTAGAAATCATATTTAGACTAGTTAATATCATTAAGGAGCGACATTGTGCTGGGCGACATCTGCATCACCTGTCACTGATGGATGCACGAATATCCAACTGGTGAAGGCCTTAGATGGCAGCACAAAATCCGATTTATGGGCATGTATCATCCGATTGTGTGTATTTACAGAGGATCCAAGATAGACAAGGTGTCTCGATGAATTATTCTCTCGATTCTCGATTGGAGTGTCTCTGTGCCGCGCGTGTGTGTGTGTGTACTATAGGTGGCCATCTTTGTTCTCTCAGAATTTAATTAGAGGAATGGAATCTCATTCCAGTAATTTCTTGTGGTGATGCATGGTTCTGTTCTGTGGCCCTCTTCCAGTTGAACGTAGGCCATCCGATTGGTCCGACAGTAAACCTTAAGGGTATTAGGGCAGATTTTTCGAATGTTTCTGCTGATGGCATGCTGTCATGCTCTGGAATGCATCTCTTTTAAAGCGTAGAATGAAACCAGAGGACAGAACAGGGCGAGATTGATTTGACAAAGGAATAGAATACCGTGTCCCACATGGGAGACCTGCATGACGACATTGTGATATTACCCTGAACCATCTGAGGTGATAGGGTCACAAGCCTTGAATAGTCAACATGTGAACTGACTTCATTTCTGGTGGTGTGGACTCCGTGGAGAGTGTCTCTGATTGCTTCCTCTTGAAATGACAGTATTTTTAATGTCCAATGCAAATTAGAATTAAAATGTTCAAGGACCAGTGCTGCTTTGTAGGGAGTTTGAAATTGGGATCAATCATTGTTCAATCATATTCAGCTATATCAGAAAACTTGCTTATTTATATCATATTATTATTTTGTTATTATTATTTCGTTATACACGGTGTCCCAATTGAAGTGAGCCCCTTTTTGTTTTCGTAATATATTTGTTAATTCTAAATAAAACTCTACACGAGCTTAGAGTGTGAAAGAGGGATGAATTACCAACGTTTGCGGAAAGTTTTATCAAATTCTATCAACAGAGTCTGAAGTTATGCACATTAAAATTTGGACAAAGAAAATGTGAAGTTATCAACATGTAAAAGATAACAAATTATTTGTTGAAACCGCAACCTTACTTTCTAAGTGATTTACATATTAATAAATATGACGTCGTATTCACATCATCCGTGTAAGGGAATTTGGGTTTAATAAAAAATTTAAGACAAGAAAAACATCCTTGTGACATTTTCTCCATGAGCACTATCTTGCTGCCTGCTATTAAAGAATAATGTCGGGTAGTGAATTTTTCATATTCCAGCAGGACAGTGCTTTTGCTCATCGAGCCAAAGAAACTGTTGATCTGCTTTCAAGAGAAACTCCAAAAGCGCCTTAGAGCCATGCATTCGAGCTAATCGCGGGCATTTTGAAAATCAGCTTTGAAGAACAACAATTGGCTCAAGTTATTAGTTTCCTATATTTTACATGTTTGAAACTTCAGATTTTCTTTTCCAGAATTTGATTGTGCGTAACTTCGGACTCTGTCTATAGAATTTGATAAAACTTTCAGAGATCACTGGTAATTCATCCCTCTTTCACACTCTAAAATTATGTAGAGTTTTGTTTAGAATTAACAAATGTATCGCAAAAACAAAAAGGGGCTCACTTCAATTGGGACACCGCTTATATAAAATCATGGTAAGAACATACATGTATGTATTGAAATCACGTATACATTATAGTAAACACATGTATATGTCAATATCATGGCAAGCATATTGTATTATACATGATATCTGGATCTGGCGGATCCGGATCCGCAAATATTTGGGTCCAAATATCCGGATCCGGTATTAAAAATCATATCCGGTCTTTCCCTAAATATCATGGCAAGCATATTGTATTATATGTAACAAAACTACAATATTAATTATGTACAAGCATCAAAACTGTTGTATTGGCACATAAGTATGTATCAACGCCAAGGGATGTGTGTACAAGTATCAAAACGTTGGCATACAATCCCATTCATGCATAGAAAGTTAAACCCATTCTATGTATTTATAAATATTATCGAGCGTCTGGTGATGCTGCAGGTCGGGGGTGCCATGATCTACCATGGCTTGCTTGGTCAGAACCCAACAGACTCAATTGTAGGTCCAAACATCTGAAATGAACTCCTGCATCAGTTCATTAATCCCTGCAAACTAGAAACTAGGTTTATAAAGTTACTTGAGTTTTTCTTCTTTTGTGATGGCTGGGCTGGGAGTGTCCCTTAGTAAGCTCTTGAAGGGGCCCTTTTTTTTAATCAACCAGAATGAATGAATGAATTCTAGACAGACAGACATAGACCCTTGTATACAGTCCAGCATTCTAGCATCAACAAACTAGTTCTACAGAATAAGTTAGAGAGCACTTCATGACCAGCACATGTGTTTACAACTTCAGATGACAATTAGTTGGCTAATGATCAATTATCCTGTTAGCAGCCGAGTTGCATGGAATATTCGAAACAACTACTGTTTCTCAACTAAGAATATTGATCATAATCGAATTTTAAGAAGCTATGGCGCTTCAAACACTGGTATCCAATACGTGTGATTACAATCATCAATGTTTTCAAAGTCATTATTATGACTATGATATTAGTCTAAACAATATAGAAATTACTGAGAAGCCAAAAATTCTAATTAGCCTTGTAGTGAGTCAACAGCGTGATTTTCAACTTTAAAAAAATTATATTCAGGAAGTTCATAATAACATTCTAAACATAAAATTAAAAACTTGAATGTCTATTGTGTAGTGTCACTTCATGGTTAAGAGGATTCACCCCCGCCCCCCCCCCATCCCCCATTCGTGAATGCGAAAATGCAAAATGTACACAACT
>JAQFXW010000403.1:0-19366 GCA_034693945.1 Dendrobaena attemsi | reverse complement strand
TTATTGAACGAATAATTATGACAGTCCCAAACCTATCCCTCGCCGTTTCGCCTTCTCTGTGGACACATCGATAGATACAATCTTAAATTTAGGATACAACTGATGAGTAAATAATATTAAGAAACAAATAAATACGAATAAATCAATTGCATCATGACCCACCTTGACTTTGATTTTGATTTGATTTAATTTGATTTTTTGACCCAATTCTCCTTGTTCTTATTGGTTGACTCGGTTAGGTAGTGTGGAATTTAGAAGTATGGCCAATTTACAGTAACTCCGAAAACCGAGATGTTTCCAGTAACAAATACTAGAACAGTGGTTATTATTTTATATATTTCCAATACTATCTTAAGTGAAGGTGTTTTCTGAAATGCAGATTAAGCACAGTAGTATGTATCGTCGATTTTTACAGTCAGTCATGTCAGATGATTTCGTTGTTTTATTGATCGCATAATTATGGCAAATGTGACCAATCCTCTCTCCCCGCAATCTCATCCTCCCTGTGACCGGATTATGGATAGAAAGGGACAGTTTAATGAACGTGGAGTATATGTAATTAATATTGAAATCCGTAATATTTTAAATTTACCTAAACCCGTATGAATACATGATATTAAGAAACAGATTATCGCATTAAGCCATTCTTGCATACCAGGACACACCTTGGCCGACTTTCCAACGTATCTGTTACTTGGGCTCGGAGCATGTGTAAGTTAAAATGATGAACGGCTGGCTATTCCGAAGATCGAGATTGATCTAGTGCTTTGTGTAAGACAATCTTGAAAAAGTATTTTTTCTCAAGAGAACTATTTTCGCGATTTTTCTGGGTACTTTGTATTCCAAGTCGTAAAGATATTCAATGTATTAACCCCAACTCAGCATTGGGGCTGTAGTGGGGAGTGCCTGTGAGTAGTAAATGGAAGAGACGTAACCAAAATACCTACTGGAATGAATAAAATAAACGAAAAGGCGATCTCGAAGGATGTATGTAGGCTATGTGTATGTATGTGTGTATTTCTATACCGCCTCTTACAATCCAATACTAATCAGAGGCGGTCCCGACTACAGCCCGAAGGTTTTTCGGAGTTTTATAAGCCGAAGCGCTTCAGCAATTGTGAGTGAAGGACTTGCTAAAAGTCCTTACGCGGTGGGTGGGATTCGAACCCGCAACCCTTCGGTTGCATGGCGACGACCTTCACCACTACACTACCACGTGTCTCCAGCACCACAGTGCGGCTGTAAAGGAGGATCATATCCCAGACTGCCAGAGTGTCTCCAGCCCAAGAGCTTATCCCAGTCTCCAGCACAACAGTGCTGTTGTAAAGGCTCTTCTTTCACTCTATCGACTCATCCACAAAGCGAGCAGATTATTGTGTCCGTGTCAGTTACATGAGATCTGGTGTGGTAGGCAGTGCTAAGACAACATCCTCGATTTACTCGGTCGGGTGTGCGTGTGTCAATGTGGTTAAAAGTACCGCCGAGTCTCCGCCCAACGCACCGCGGCCCAGATATCAAGTGAGGACGAGTGGGGGAAACCGGGATATATTATGCGACCTTCGGAGCCGAATGCGTGCCATCTCCGAGGACATAATAATATAGCGCCGTCGTATCGGGCGCCGCCGTTGCGCCCTCTGCCGGGAGACCGAGATTTCTGACAGATCATTATGTCAAGGCCTTCGCCGACAATAACCACAGGCCCACCACTTGGCCAACGGACACACCGATCGTATACGTCTTGCTGTCGTGCGTACGCGGCCTCTTTCTGCGGACTAATTTTATCGGTATTTTTAGAACCGGGCGCTGGTTTAAGTCCTTCTGACAGCAGGCTGGAGATTTGGTCTATGTATAATAACTTGTGAGTGGTTATATGTGGCAAGGTCGCATGTTTTCTGGACCAAAGCAAAACAGTTGTTGTCGACGGTTAAAGAGGACTGCGTGTGTAGGCTTGGCAGCAGTGAACGTTCTGGAGATACGGGGTTCAGGTACAGGTTTTGTGCGTTAAATATCAAGTAGATAATTTTGTAGGTGAGCGGGTGGAGACAGAGAGTTACCGGGTGCAAGGTTGGGAGAAGAATATGCACACGAAGGTGTCACCTACGTACGGTGAGTTCTTGAATGAGGAGAGGACGCTCGTGAACTGGAAGGATCCTCTAAGGGAGATCTCGTGTTCACGGACAAACGTTGTGGATAAGATGACAGCTGCCTGTGGAATTGCTCCGAAGCTTGCTGGAGGAAGTGTTTCAGGTGTATACTGTGAATGGAACTGCGACGAAAATGTGAGGAACTCTGATGTGAAATTGCTGAATCATCGTCGGGGTCTGCGTGGAGATGAACTGACGGAGTTTGTTGGGAGGTGGATCAACTCACAGAGACACGGAACAACTGCTTCAAGGTACGTGCATAATCGGAATTCTATAATACCCGGGTTGGGGAATGCACCATTTGAAACGAACCGTGGAAGAAAGAGGAAATTGGAAGATTTGTCCAATTGGACAGCAGGGGTCCTAGAGAAGTATGCCAGAATGGGAAATGAAAGAGACAACAGGCGTTATGGGAAGACGGTGGATTCGGCTGAAGAGAATTGTCACATGGCAGCAGCTGGACGAGGGAGTCCAGAATCATCTCCGGGCAACTACCATTCTGCTGGGCACTCCTCGGATTTAAGCAGATCCTGCAACACAAGTGAAGTGAGCGCCAGATTTTTTGGGTCTGCGGTGATCTCGCCCGACATTCCAAGACGTGTGGAAGGGAGAACAGAAAAGGACGAAACAGGTGGTCGCTTTGTCAGGACATCAACGCGAGATTCGTTTCCAGTGCGATGGTCAGCAAACTCCTCAGATTCAAGGAACTCTGGATCTCTTGTCGATCTGAGTAATGTACCAGCGGAAATGTTAAGAGTGCCACGGGACCCAGCAGGACCTTTCAATCTAGACTCGTCTGATCATCTCTCGGCAAGTATTTACAAAGGGCCAGTGCGATCGTTTCATGCTGTAAAGAACCATCATCAGCAGGCGGCACGATTAAACTCCTCATCTGATGTTTCTCTGGCAATTGGACAGCACTCTTTACCGCCAAACATCACAGAAGCATCAATGAGTGATGTAGCATTGCGACAACATTCAGTCATTCCTCAGTTTCCTTTGTACAGTCGACTTCTTGACGAAGGTAGTTTGCACAGTTCAGTCCCCACATACAGACCGACCAGATCACCGTCATATAATGGTATCAGTCGCGGGGTATATGTGACAAACCCAGAAAACGGTCTGACTCAACTGAATTTTCGGCCAGCGATCGACTTTAACGTATCGAACAATAGGACTCTTCAGAAATCTATTTATGGATGTAACACTGGACTTCATGCTGTAGACTCACTGAAGGGTTGCGAGTCAGTGGAAAGAAGGTCGGAAGGCGAAACACTGAGAAGCTTGGAAGCTCCCTTCGGGCGAGATGTTCAGCCTAGTTCAAGCAGGAGGAGTAATGGAGGATCTGGCATCGCCCAACACGATCCATTTTCAATCAAACATTCTGTTGAAGATACTGATTACACTTTAAAGCCTCGATCATTTCAGTCAGGGAGTAGTGGTTATAGTCACGTTGGGAAAGTTCGGTCCCCTGAATGTTTCACAGTTGTCTATCCATGTGAGAGGATGAATATTCAGAGAGACACTCCATACCATCAACAATTCACAGCGGAATCAAGTGAACCAAGTAGAGGAACTTCTAATACACAGCAGGTAGCTGAGAACGAAGTATTTCAGTGGACAGAAATGCCAATCAAAGCCCGATCGAGTGAGGATATTCAGCCTACTGTTGCTCGATGGAGCTCTCCTGTACATTTACGAGAATCGAACGGTAGAGGGATGGAGTGTCGTGGAGAAGAGGAAAAGAAACCCTTAGATCGTTCAAAGAGCCTATCACCTTCAATTAAATCAAATGTGGAGAGCGGTAATTTTGGGTCGCTGCAGTCCATTCGAACTTACTACAAGACTCTGAAGGGTAAGACAGTATTAAAACAGTCGTGGCGGCTGAAAACTGGGACAGAATCCGCGGAGGTGGAGAACTGCTGTTCTGATTTAAAGCAGGTCGCACAGTCCAATGCAGGTGCAAGCGATATGCCTATTGATTTGTCGAGCCGTGTACGTAAACGGGAACAAATCGTGCTCGAGAGCTCGGCAAATGCAAACAGTGCAGCAGACAGAATTATTGACCGTTGCGGGCGCACACATTCTGAAATATCAGGGGGTCATGTGCCTCAACGAAGTTACACAACATCACCTAAATCTGGAGCAATACGGTTAACCCCAGAGGGTGCTTTCTCGGATGAAAGTGTGGTGGGCATGTCAGATGACCTTTTACAAGTAACGTCACCCTCGATTAGTCACCCAAGCAGCAGGTTAAGTTCCCCTGCTAGCATGCCGGACAGTCATCTACCCCCGAAGAAACGAAGGATGGTGAACTATGTGGTTGACGACTCTTCCGCTTCTTCTTCTTCGGGGAAGGAGGAAGGTCTAAGCATGTCCTCGAATCTGGACATCGATGAGTTCTCAGCTGGGAGCGACGTATCTGTCGTTGAAGTATCACGTGATGAACTCGAAAGGAAGGCACAGCTTGAAGTGAAAACAAGTGGTTAGTTTGATCTGTACGCAATATGTCAATCAATCAATCAAATAACCTATATTTATCTCGATTGACACGACGGACGTATTAGAATTGTACAACCTTTAAATTGATGTATCCAGGTCGTATTATTTATAGTAGGCCTACTTATTGAATGTCACTAATGGGATGGAGCCAAGGAATTGCACAGTTACGACCTTATCACGGCATTTAAGGGGCAAATCAAATCGTCTTCGAGTTCTTATGGAACATGTTAGTTCACACTTAGCTGAACATAATTCATTCCTTATTCCCTATTTCTAGGGGATTCTACCCCTATACCAAGCGGGTGCATGTTTGCCCAGGGGAAAACAAGGGGGAGCTTTTTTGTAATGTGTACTGTTCAGAAATAGGGGAGGAAACTGGTCGGAGGGGATGGAAGAATATTTTTTATGGGAAAGTGGAAAGTCGTCAGTTTTTGAGTTCGGTTGCTTTGTTGGGGAGGGGGAGGGGTAGAAGTCCCTGTTTATATTAGGCCTAGAAGCCCCTGTTTCTATATTCAATATGATTAGTGGGGGTGTGGGGTGTAGTGGCACCTGGTTACCGAAGGATCACAGCTAGGTTCAAATTTACGCCAAGCCGTTGCGTTGGAACCTTTAGCGAGTCCTTCAATCTCATTTGTCGTTTGTTGAGGGGCAGTATAATAATAGACGAGATTACAATGGTAAGAATCATATAAATTAGGATCTAACTCGGACTCAGAGCTGTAGTCGGGAGCGCCTCCGAACAGTCCATACAACGAGAGGCGATCTACAAATACCCGAACACAATAGAACGCAATATGAATTGTGTGTGATAATACAACTGAACAGTGTGTGATATGACTGAATAATACAAGCAGTGGCCCGTTGCATAATAGGCTTACATAACTTATTATGTCAGAGCGAATGTAAACACCAGAAATAGTCAGTAGCGCCTCTGAACAGTTCATTCTACAATAGGCGCTATACAAATACTCAAATACAATAGAAGACTGTATGAATGGCGTGATAAAACAACTGAATCGTGTGTTATGTTGTCCAAGGGCGAACACAACACATAACTCAGCAGAATTATACAATAATAGTTCTACAGCAGAGCTGTGTGTAGGCCGACTATTACTGAACAATGCAACGTATTGGTCGATTGCATAATACATCATATTACGTCACAGCGAAGGGCAATCGGTGGTAAAAAACCCGTACTCTTAATATGCAATGATGAGATTCCGGGAAAACTATTGTCATACAGAAACCTTCCCAGGGTCGAAGGTAAATAACCAGGACGAGGAAACTGCCAAGCCCAAACATGTCTATAATGATCCATTTAGATAGCGCTATATAATGAAAAGCATGATTAAAATTATATGCTACGATTTTTTTTACTTTTTCTAGCGGGTGGTAGTATTTTTGCTGCCTTTTAGACACTGCTCTATGGGTGCAATTTGCTGAATTGAATTGGATCAGTGAAGATCCTTTATTTTTGCATAGTATTACAGCCAAATTACAAAATTGCATTTCTAGGTAATGTTGAAGTTCCTGACGTATCATATTTGCCTCAGTTAATATTATAATGCCTATACGAACTGTTAGGCATACATGGTGCCTATGCATCTACAGGGCCTAGAATACACTCAATATTGTGCCTATTTTTATTCAGGAGCTATATAGCTGAAATGCTTTGCTCGCATGGTTATTTGCTTGATGCGTGTTTAAAATTATAAGTTCAAAATGTACGCAGTTGAATGAAACGCTATGTCATCGCGTAAGCTTGAACTTTCATAAGTGTTATCTAATAGCCACGTGCAACGCTCCATCATACGCATGAGTGTTGCATAAAGTGTAAGATGGGTCATCCAAATACATCACGTGGTAAAAACGAATTACAGAAGGTTAAGTAGACTATAGTTATAGCCTTTTAGAGAAGAAAGCAAGATTCTTGGAAACATGACACTTAAGGCATAACCCATCTCAACAGAAAACAAAGTGCACATAAATTTGTATTATCCAACATTAACCTGCCCTTTAAACTCAACCCTGGTAATTAGGCCTACTTTCACTCGTTACAAATATTTATATAGCGCCTCTCTAAAGGTTACTCAGAGGCTCTCCCAACTCATGCAATTGGGCCAAATATAGTACATAGTAGTCTTATTTGTGAGAGAGAGCACCTTTTTTCATCTATTAGCCTCTGGCGAGGTTTATATAATTCGGACAAGATTCCTACTTTGATAAGACTGTTGCAAGTGAAACCCATGTCACTAGTTCTTAGACTAGCGTGGTCTATATCGGCAGATGTCAAGTGTCCTGAACAGGTTTCGGCTGAAGCTTATCAGGGCAGTTCCTTGAAATCTTGCAACTCCCATTAATTGGTGCTGCTAAAAATAACGCCGTTATCTGATCGACAAGGTAGATCTGTTATATAAGTGGATCTGTGTCTGCTATAAATAGTTCACTGGTTGATTAGACCTGTATTAGAAACGGTGAGTAGTCCCACAGGCTATATCAGGTGAACAACACACATGACCGAGGTCAAAGCGTGCAAGGCAGTGCCCGTAATATTGATCCTCAGCCATAGGTATTTTAATGTTAGTGACACCTACATGTAGGCCTCACATGACATGATAAGGATATTCCTGAGGCATATTTACACTTCTGCTGTTTTAAATTCTCCACATACGGAAAATCCAATTTTATTATTATCATTAGTATTTATTAAATATTTTTTTATTTTTTTATATTTATATATTTTATTAGTATTAACTGTATTCTTAAAATAATTGTTAAATGGTACAAGTTGGCTTGAAAGTGTCTTTTCGAGATTTTTGTCACGAACGATAAAATGGAGAGTTTATTAGAACATTTACTTAGGCCTATAATCCTATTACTTGCAGTCTGTGAAGCAATCACAATAAACCAACTAGAACAGATTTTCAATCTTAAGCTTGTGGGCATCATTATTTCTGCAGTACAATGCAAAGCCATTGTATCCATCAGCAGGCCCCTATATTTATGACTATCATTGTTACATAGTGGTTTATTTCTAAACGCAAACATGCACATATTCATGTTTACCAACATTCAAAGGGACCAACTGCAGTATGAATACAAGTGTAATAATAGTGTAATCATCATGGGCGAATGATCACTTGTTACAGGTCTAACAGGCGTCAGCTATAATTCCCTACTGCGACTCATTTGACATAGCAGATGAAAAGCTATGTTGACCTTTGAGAGGATATATAGTAAGCTATGTTGACTTTTTGGAGGGCATATAGTGCGAATTGATCTTGGTTGCATAAGTCGTTGGTATTGCATGCTTTGTTCAGTAGAAATTGTGCTACAGAAGTTACACATATACTATGTTGCAATTAGGCATTAGTATTATACTAATCAAACTGTTGATTGTTGGTCTTTTAGAGTTGTATGAGCGAAGTGTGCACCATTTTCAGCGGCAAAACAATGGTTTAGAAGATCCTGAGGATGTTCGATGGGTCGTAACACCTGATGAAGAAGGTGATCTGTAAGTGCAAACAAAACTAATCGGAATATTACCACGACTGTGATGCATGCACATTCTGTTTACACACACATATATATATATATTATATATTGCATTACATAAATAAAATATGCATTAGTCATACATAGGTCTACATACACTATACATCAATTCATACGTATACAGGCATAAACATAGATACTGCATAGGTTCACATACAAATATACTACATGCATACATATGCGGACACAGGCATACATACAAATATGAATACATACAAACATGTAAGCATGCAAACATGCAAGCTTACATGAATGTATATCACTCTTCTTCTCTCTTCTTTTTCCTCCGTCAAGCACAATGTATATAATTATGCATACATGGTTACATACATTTGTGGAACATTGCAGTGTAGTGGTGAAGGTTGCTGCCTTGAAACCGAAGGGTTGCAAGTTCGAATCCAACCCGCCGTGTAATCACCTTAAGCAAGTCTTTCAATCACAATTTCTGAGGCACTTCGGAGTTTGACTCCGACACACCTCACGGCTGTGATCGGGACTGTCTCTGAGTAGTAAATGGACTTGAAAGTGCTGTATAGAAATATGTTAAATATGTTATACTTGCACATGTGCATTCCTGTATTCTTTCATGAGGATATTTATATGTATTTACCTACAATAATCAGTACATACTTATATCATGTTTGCAAACATGCTTGAATTTAGGCATGCATACATACATAAACATACTTTTGTGATGTATCTTAAAGGTTTATACTAAGCATCATGATATGCGCATACATGCGTATTTATAGCGCAAGTTACGTGCGTATAAGATAAATAGCCGTGGGGCGTCAATGTATTCTTATCATTCCAAAACTGCCCTGCATTGTTGCTACTCTATTTCAGACCTTTGCACATCGGAGCGGCACGCGGTTCTGAAAGCTACGTAAGGAACTGTATCGCCATGATGTCACGCTTGGGAGCCTCCGTAGACATTTACGACAGCAACAGAAAGGTTAGGAGGAGTCCAACCGTGAATGGAAGTAGGGTGATTCGGGGAAATTGCAGATGAAAATCGTTGAAAATTATCTGTCATTCATTCATCGGCTTTGATAAAACATGCGTGGGTTGTGTCCTGTTTCTTGAAAATCGGGTCGACTAATTGCGTACCTATGCACCATCCGTAATGATCCAAAAATGTTATTGAGTATTATTAACGGTGAAAAATTTCTGGTGCGTGGTACGTTTGCATTAAATCACGATGCATGTTTTAGTGTCATGTGATGTACTCGCTTTTTAACAACCACCGTTCCATGTGCATTGTGCATGGCCTCGACTGTGTTCAGTTTTCAATGGATTGATCAGGTGATTTCTTTCAGCACCGCTCGCCCGTTTCAATGGACGCAGAGAAATTTATATATATTAATGCATTGTAAATTATCTGAAAGCAAGCATAACAGATAAGAGAAATGGTAATGAAAATAGCAATCTCACCTTGGGCAATAGAACGTTGACTATCATGAATGAGTCTCCGCCTTTTTGTCCATTCCATAACTCGTTCATTCATTCAGATAATTTATATAAAGTCTCTTCAAGATGCCTATTGCCTATATATAATGGCAGTGTCTTTTATAGGACATATTTATATTTAAATAGGGCACAAATAATCAAACATGTCTTCCTGACTTCACGTGTAGGCCCTATTGAGTTTTTTTATTGTAGAATTATATTCAGTAATTTATATAGCGCCTCTAATAGTATGAACTGTTATGAGGTTGAACCGGAGTTAGCATGTCGAAGCGCTTCATTTACTCCGCCACCTGGCGAAAGAATGTTGGGAGTTACAGGCCTCAACCTTAGATCTTATTATAGTTATCTTCATGTCAATTGTCATATTCATTAAATATATCGGCTTAAACCCATTTTCCAAGCCAAATGCAGGATTTGCTCAGGATCCTACTCAATGGCTTGAGGGAGCTTCGAACCTGCAAGGATGCAATCCGCTGGTTGCAAGGCACTGAACACATCCCTAGGCTACACCAAAATGCCCCACTTATTGAACTCATACACATAGTATTGTAGGCTGTTTGCAAGAGTATGTAGACCCTATATTGGGAATGAACTATATAGGCCTATATGATCGTTAGAGTGGCGCCTCTGGCATGTGAACTCCGGCTAGCCACGGTTGATTTATTTATTTAACCGTGGCTGGGCTGGGAGCGCCTCTGAGTAGGTTCCGTGAAGGGGCGCTATACAAATTTTCGAAATGAATGAGTGAATGAATATTCCAAGCATGGCAGAGTTGTGATACGGCGTTATAGACATTGACTTATAGATGTTTGTGGGCTGTAGTCGTTGAACGTGTCTGTTTTCTTCCTCCTATTTTCACCTTTGGTTGTAATTTATTGAAGGGAATTAATTTTTCCTGGTAAAACCCCTTTTGTTTACACAATTATATCTTTTTTATATACCCTCAGCTTTTTCAATCTCGAACCTAGGCCTGCCAGTTGTCAGTACGAGCGTGCATTGATATAGTGATTATTATACACGATTGAACTCAAACAAAATGGTGTCGTTAAACAGCTTTAGGAAATTCTTCAAATGTGCAATCGGGTGTAAATGAAAGTATCATTTATACATAGGACTCACTTGTCAGACTTGTGTATTATACTCGAGCTGGCTAGGTAAGTAGGGGTTCCGGATAAATCTCAAACTAGCGGGTATGCAGACGACAAAACGATGCCATTACTTTCGACGTAGGGTTCTTAATAATGTGATTGTAGTGAACAGTAATTAATCTAGACCAGTGTGGGGGAAAATTCCCCTCCCCATTATCAGCATTCACCCAAAAGAAACTGAGGATTTAGGGTTACCAGATTATTGATTTATTTGGAGTTGCATAGGAGATTTTCCCCAAAATGGAGTGATGACTAAAATAAGGTCATCACCTCTTTTTAGGGAGTTGCGTTGTAGATTTTCCGCACACATTTGAAGTGATGACTAAAAATAGGTCATCAGCTTTTCGGGAGATATGTGTGTAGGATAATTTCGAAAAGTCAGGCTATTTTCGTCCCCTCCCAACTTTCGGGCCCCCCCAGAAGAGGGGATTAGATTAGGCCTACACACTATAGTGAAGGGTGTATAATTGTTCACCGTTCAAATGAACTTAATGGAGCAACTGCATGTCACTTTGAAAAGCCATCTGTTAGTTTTACCCCTATTGGTGGTTGAAGGATGTGCTTGGATAATTGGACTAATAGGACATGACAGGGGCATTGATTGGAGTGTGTCCTACTTGTGCTGGGGTGGTTCCATGGAGCTATGAAGGTGATGATGATGATGATGATGATGATGATGATGATGATGATGATGATGATGATGATGATGATGCACAGAGGCAGGAGTTGATTAGTCGCTAATTAATTGGACACTGAAAACAGACCACACGATTAAAAGGAACAAAGAAAAGACTCTTCTGTGCCGTATGAGCGCGTGATGAAGATGCCATTTACCCAGACAGGACTCGTGTTTTACATCTTTCCGGCTCCCTCATCCAGGCACCACTGCTTCGGCCTAGATTAATTATGTGTAAATGGGTAATCCTATAATGGGATCATAGTTGGATCATGTGTCATCGAAGTGGGACCATAGGTTATCTTAGTGGAACCATGGGTTATTATAGTGGGATTCTGAATCATCTTATTGAGATCATCAGCATGGACTAGTCTGACCATGGGACACCTTAAAGGGATCATAGACCATCTTAGTGCGGCCGTGAATCATCCTAGTGGGATTATGGGTCATCTTAGTGAAATCATGGACCAATGGGCATTAAAGTGTGTTCATGTGTACTTGTGTAGTCCTAGTGGTGGAAAATGTTCTCTTTGGGTGCTCGGAACAATCAGATCAGCACTCACGTGTCAGGTGATGCTATTTCACAAGAGGCATTTAATCTTCAAGAGCTTAACTAGCTATAATTAAGGTATTGTATTGTATTTCTATACCGCCTCTGACAGACCACTACTCAGAGGCGGTCCCAACTACAGCCCGGAGATGTGTCGGAGTTTTACACGCCGAAGTGCTTCAGCAAATTGTCAGTGAAGGACTTGCTAAAGGTCCTTACGCAACGGGTGGGATTCGAACCTGGAACCCTTCGATTACAAGGCCACTACACTAAGGTAGACCATAACAGCTATGTATGGCTTAATTCTGTGGGACATGTCAAGACAATATACACAAAATGGTAGAGGGCGTGTGCTAAACCGAGTGTTTACCTGCAAAGAATATGTGTGTTTGGCTTTAGACGGCTCTTCAGATTGCAGTGATTGCATCTCAGCTGAAGGTTGTCGAGACATTGCTCAGAGCCTCCGCTTCGCCCAACGTACTTGATCGCAGTGGGGCGAACAGCATCCACCTGGCGGTCAAGTACGGGGAACTCGACTGTCTCAAGTCTCTTCTGACCCAGTCGAAGCATGTCCTCGATCTCGATGGCAGAGACTACGAAGGTGAGTTGCTGCTGTAGTGCTCTGTTTGGTAATAGTCAATTAAGTTATCGTCCCATATCTTAATCAGTCATCGAAATCAATGTCGCCGTCTTAAGAATCATCCGCGATCACTCATCATCATCATCATTAGAGTCACTATCGTCAAATGCATCGTCGTGGTCATCATTTTGGTAAGTATGCCACTATGTTTTCGTCCCATTAGGTTATCATAAATAATGTTTTTCTGTAGAACCTGCTGCATCTATTTAAAAAAACATTTAAACTCAAATAATCAAGACTGTATACATGTACATAATAGTGTCTGATATGACTATTACTTAACTATACATAAGTAATAATTTGGCCATTTACTTTACCTTCTTTATCATCATCACAGTCTTCACCAGCAGTTGTCAGCCGCCGTAACGATCATTGAACCGGAACCACGACAAGTCAGCTTATAGTCATTATCATCATCATCATCATCATCATCATCATCATCATCACCACCACCATCATCATCACCACCACCATCATCATCATTATCATCAGCATCCTCATTATCATCACCAACAATACCATTTCTTTATTCTGTTTTCATTTTTCACATTCCACAGGGTGGGCCAAAAAAGGAACCTCTGTGTTTTTGGCTAATAGTTTTGTCAAAAGTAGGAATTTATACATAAAATTTTACAGACTGAACGGCAGTTTATATTTACATACTTCTGCCAAATATTTCAAACAGAACAAAATTTATTCCATTTTTAGTGAGCCCACCCCTCTGATTCTGATGTCTTAAAAACTGTTTCTTAATGGTATAAATAGCGTTTAACAGGTTTTGCTAATATCTCCGACAAATGTGGAAATAATTTAATGAAATTTTACAGGCTCAAAGGTAATTCACATTTACATGTAACAGAAAAGTTTTATCAAAATATTCCAAAGTAAAATTTAGTTACAGCATTTGTAGCGAGAACACCTCCTGAATTTTGATGAATCAAACAAGTGTAATGCATCATGCATTACACAAAAAAGTGCTTTAACGTTTGTTGAGTTTTAAATATTTTGATGAAATTTGGCCATCATATGTAAATATGAATTGTCTTTAAACCTGTAAAATATTATTAAAATATTTCAACGTTTGACGGAAGTATCACAAAAATACTGTTGAACGTTTTTGAGACATCAAGAAACAGTTGGTGACGTCACTAAAAGTCAAATAACTTTGTTCTGTTTGAAATATTGTGGTGCAATTTGGCAGTTATATGTAGATATGAATTGCCTTTCAGTCTGTAAAATTTTAATTAAATATTCCTATTTTTGGCGGAAATATTGGCAAAACCCGTACGGGGGTTTATATTTTTGGCCCACCCTGTGTGTCAGACATATAGTTAGAATGTAGACCCTCTATGCAGTGATTGGGTAAAATAGCAAAAACTACACTGAATAGACGGGTAAAATAGCAAAAACTACACTGAATAGACGATACATGAATTGATCAACGAATAAATTACTTATTGATATATCGTTTAATCATATCATTTTATACAATAAAGTCGACATACTCAAGTAATCAATTGTCCATTTGACAGAGGGTATATTAAAATCTACTCAGAAGTACTCCCAATCTCAGCGCGGACAAATAGAGTTGTCACAAGGCGAGGGAGCACCGTCTGATGAGTCCATAGAAGCAGGCAAAAGGCCTGGAAGGGTATGCAGCTCCAGATCCAACGTATCATTCTATTTTAATATTATATCTGAACACTGGGTGTGCAGCCGGGGCACCTGCCCAACCCCAAATAATTGAGGAGTCATGAAGGCCTATAGATCTGACCCTGAGTCTCTGCTACTCTTGGATTGACCAGACCCTTGCTCCCCCAATGTTTTGAAGAAGCTATCCGCAGCCATTCAGTCAATGTCCTGTCTTTCCAGGTCCAATCTCCAGCAGATGTACGACGGATGTCTTTCCAGCTGCGGAGGAGGAGGAGGCGGAGGCGGAGGAAGGAACTCGCAGACGGCGACAATGTCGATGACGGAAGACCTGCTTGCCATTTCCAGGTCTTCATACATGGGAAAGAGAGCGAGTCAGACGTCGTCCAACTCCAGCAGCGGATCCTCCTACTCCGCCGGAAGGGTCACACCTAGGTCAGCCAAATACAAACAAGAGGCGTGGGAGCACAGTGGTGTAGTGGAATAGTACGTTCGGTGCGTTGTTACCGGGTTGTTGTAGATTCGAATCTACCTCTACCTCAATCCACTGTCTTATAGACCTTGAGCAATTCCTTTACTCGGAATTGCTCTTCGAGGAGAGGCTAACGTAATGGATAGTAAGTAAGTAAGAAAGAGAGTAAGTGTATTCTTTAATCATCCAATTGCTAACCGCACTTTGGTTTACACACATTAAATCTAGTATGCTCAGATGTCCAGAGTTCTCACGTTTCAGCAAGTTCAGAGTTTATATATATATATATATATATATATATATATATTCCAGCAAAGATAATTCTCAAAAATGAAAGTTTTACGAGACAAACTGTCGACATTTGGGATGACCCGGTCGTGGGAGCGTGGTCTGGGGCAAGTCAAGACAAAATTCTTTATTGCAATCATCGTAACATATTAGACATAACAAAGTTAGCATTAGAGCGATTACAATGGATAAGTACATTACAAACAATAAATTTGACCCAACTATTAAGACAAATAATAATACGTCTATAGGAGGTCTATAGGACACTGTAGGCATTCCCCGCTTATAATTCACGTCGGATTACATGTCACACTAGTTTCATAGGCAAGTAACCTAAAAGTAAAGTTCTTTCATGCAGACTTGGATTTTAAGCCATGGCTTGAAATTTAACTCTTCGGTGTTCTAGGTTAACAAATATGGCTACTCTAAACTTAATAACCTACGACCTAATTAGATAATTAATTATAATTTTATGATTGGCAGGACATCTATTGACTTCAGATACAACACTTCACTGGATTCGTCTAAGTCTCTGGAAGCCACGTCAATTATACTAGACACGAAGTGCTTTCTTTCCGTCGAAGAGGCCTATCAACGACGATACAATAGACGTAAGTTCAAAGTTCAACCAGTTCCAAGTCATACAGGTTCAAGGTCACGCTCAACAGACCTGATTCTAGTCGATACTATAGGCCTAGCTATTTCCGCAGTTCTTGAAAATTCGTATTAAACCGAGTAGGCCTATTTAGGAATTTTAGGTCAAGAGCTTACTTGACAGTGCGGACCAATACCCGGAAGCTGCGGAGAAAACAGCATGGTAGAAACTTTATAGTCGTAATGAGCTGCGCACAGTCATACCAGGGTGGAAAAACCCAAGATTTTTGGAAAATAAAAACTTGATTTTTTGTTTTTTGTTGTTTTTTTGTGTTTTTAAGATTTTCCGTTTTCGAATGACGTTAAGAAAAAACTCCAACCGAGATTAATTCAGGAATTTCAGTTGAGATTTCAAACTGCGAAACACAACATACTTGATGGCAGTTTATTTTATTACAATAACAAGTCAAATCCTGGATTTAAGCCATTGAATTAATGTTAATAAAGCAATTCTAGAAATAGAAATTTAAAAAAAAAAATTATTTCTTGGTTTTTTTATTTCTTATCTTTCAGAAAAACCAAAAAACCAAAAAACAACATTTTGCCACCTCTGACTCATACTGATGAACTGGCTATGTCATGTTTATTTATAGATGCTGTAGATTATAGGCTATTAATGAGCTGATCAACTGGCTGTATGTTACGTCAAATTGTTTGTCTATCTACTTTATAGATTATACTGAATGGTTTCGGCTACAGCCGCTACACTATAGATGGTTTTTTCACCATGCAGAGTGCGATTTGGCAATTAGTTAGATCCTATAGTTTAGAACATAGTATTACTTACCTTACTTACATGTAATTCCTAATCTATAGGCTACTTGCCGAATATTTGCTTACTTTCTTACATTACTTGTTTACATTTTGAATGGGTTTCTTCTGAATTAATAGACAATTCGTTTTAAATTTCAGGATCCTGTAACCATTACTCAACGAAACAAAGTTAGTATTAGACAACTATTCCCTTAGTCAGCTGTAATTATTAGGGCCTAAGGCCTATAGTTACCTTCTTTACCCAGTAATTATTAAGATATAAAATTTATACTCTTCAAACTTGGATATTATCAGGCACCTTCAGGCTAGACCTAATTCTTTCTTAGTTGGTTATCATTTGGCTAGTAGGCTACTGTTTATAGGCCTACACGTCGTAATTGTCAGGAATGTATACGCGCCTACATGAATATGTACAGGGTGGGCCAAAAACAGGAACCCCCTACGTTTATGGCTAATAATTTTGCCAAAAGTAGGAATGTTTACATAAAACTTTACACACTGAAAGGCAATTCATATTTACGTATTACTTCCAATTTTTAGTAAGATATTTCAAACAGATAAAAAGTTATATCGGACCCATAATATTATGGGTCTCCATCGGTATAGACACGAAAAATATATATATATATACAATTGTATATGTATACTGATTACAGTACCGAGTGCACCTGAATTACAAACAAAAGCGTCATCGAAAGAATCGCTGGAACCGAGACCTTACAAAAGACATTCCAGTTTCCAAGGTCTCGGAATGGTAAGATGTTACATACGCACTATATGGTAAAAGCAATTGTAGGGAACAGTGGCTTATTTAGGGAGGGTTTGCGGGTAAAACCATCCCTCGAAAAAATTGCTCAACTCTCTCTAGAGGAGAAACTATAATATTATGTTTGGATGGAAATGTAAATTAATTACTTGAGTTAATGAACGAACGAATGAGTCGTGCAATGAAAGACTGAATTAATGAATGAGCTAAAGAATTTATGAACAAATGGAGTCATTGAATGAATACATAAATAAGCAAATGCATGAGTGAGTGAATGAATGAGGGAATAAGTGGTTTCCTTTTCTTCTCCAGGAGGAACAGGCTGCCCTGGAGAAGATCGTTCGAGACAGGCGGTGCAGTCTCATTCCAAAGCCTCCTCGTACACCACACATCCTCGTTTCAGAGGTTTCATCCATGTCCAACTATACGGAACCGTTTTTCCTCGATCCGCCCCGAAGGGCCAGTGCTCACACCATGGGGCCCATCCTAGCACCGGTCAGTGCAACTGTTGTCGGATCTAATCTTATCCTTACGATTGTATCTAAGCTCAATTAGTATACTCTAAAGTCTAAACGATTTGTTACAGCTCGTCCCTTTCTCATCCAGGCTATAGGAGCAACTAATCAATAATCAATAATAATTTAAACTTAATTAGAGTGAATACTTTTATCTTCTTGAAAACTTGTTAATATGATTTTATAAATAATTATTAGAATCTCAGCTAAATCTTTAAATTTTATTCATCATGATATCTAGTGACAATAGGCCTAAATGTAGCCTATATAACTAAACCAGAGATTTCTGTCATTTTCTTTATCGGCTGAATCCTAATGACAGGTAGAAACAAATAATCAAAGATTGCAACTAATAGGGGGGCGGCCTACTAATGAACTTAATTTATTTGACAGATATCCGATAGAGGAGATATCTGTGGTCGACTTCTGGACGTTTTGCCGCCGTTCGTTAGCAGACGATCTAGTTTTCAAGGAATATGCGAATCTGCTGTAAGTTTCCTTCTACTATAATCAATTAATTATAATAAATGTATCCTTGCATTTTCTTAAACTTTCGCAAGTGGGCGGTCCGGGCAGGTAATTAGCCTACAACAGTAAAAGAAATTCAGACTCATTTAATGAAAAGCGTTTCATTTTCAATAGTAAATTGTTTTCTTAGTTTAACATAGTTACTGAAAGATTTCTACAGATCGAGACAAAACTTTGACAAGTCGTGAGAAGACGACGAATTTCCAATTTTACATATTTTTTGTTCTTTCAGAAACAATTTTTTGGCGGGAAGTGAGGAGCTAAAGAGGTCTGCAGCTGGCGTTACGATTCCCTGCTGAGTAGGAGTATTCCACTGATCGAGTGGTAATGTGGACTGTCGATGGAAGAAACTTTACTGGAGAATACGCGGCGTCGATTGCCCGCTGGAGATAAAATAAATTGTCATATTCATTCAAGTGAATTTAACTAAACATGCGATTTAGGTCTATCGATTAAAAAGAAGTGATTATGACAATCGGAGAATTTAATCCTAATCTTCCGTCTTGTCAGACCTCGTAATAGTGGTAGACCCCGATTTTAGTCAATAGTTTGCTTCTTTTGACATCTGTCTCTTAAGCTTACAAGTGTTTCTTTTCTTTTGAAGGTAGGCCTAGGCCTATGTGTTGACCATAATCCCATTATCCCAGTTAGGCCTAACTACCGTGTCTGGACTCTGGAGCACACATTCCATGTTTTTCAGTGCCTGGGCCATTGCCAGTTTGCATAACAAAATAACATGGAATAACATACACGCAAAATAACTTTAGGGTTTTTAGTGATTCAGGAGACACTAAAACTATTTAAATTATTTAACCCCTTATAGACCTATAAAATGCAGATCGTCAATTCAGTGTTTTGAATCTCAGATGACAGCTATACGTGGTAGTCCTTCATTCATTCATTCATTCGTGCATTTCTATACCGCCCCTTCAAGTCCACTACTACTCAGAAGCGGTACCGATCACAGCCCGGAGACATGTGTCGGAGTTTACACGCCGAAGCGCAGCGAACAATTGTGAGTGAAGGACTTGCTC
>JAQFXW010000402.1:0-19385 GCA_034693945.1 Dendrobaena attemsi | reverse complement strand
AGCACGTAATTATTTACGGGTTAAAAACCAGGTCTTACCGTCATTTTTGACGGGATATACCTAGTAATAATAATAATCTTTGTTTATTACACTCAACTGACAAACCGCTGTTTGTTTACAGACATGAATGAATGCCGGTAATTACAAGAGTCGAATTTAACCGTTGGCTGCTGTACAAGGTGCCCGATTTCATTATACATCTTAATTTACAATGCAGTCAAGCGAATGATGAGTCAACCTGAAGGGTCTTTCTTGAACCGAACTTGGGTCTTGATCATCGCGTGCCAGTGTGTTATTCAATACTCTAACCACTCCCCATAGACAGTCTGTGTTCACCTGCGACTCTCATATTAAAGATCTACCAGACAGTAACTCATTTGTACCACCCAATCTATTTGAGTGACTTCTATAGCGCCATTATAAAATTTAATGCACATAATACCATATCATTGATATTATTATAGTTATTACTGTCGTAGACCCAGCGTCATTACTAATAATAACAAATTGTTCTCACTATTATTATTACACGTATGGTCTCAACTTGAGAAATGACTGAAGAAAATAGAGATAATTTATTAGCATCCCTCACTGGCAAACAGCAGGATTTTTATGATAAAAATAATGAATGTAGTAATGTTATAAGTTGTGAAAAAATTGTGCTATAATACTGTTGTCTTTTGCAGCATTTCTCTTGGCCATATTCAGAGCACTGCAATTTCTTCAAAGCAAATATTTTTAAAATCTTTGGTAAAATGAACAAATATCCAACCATTCAGGACTTCAACACAATAATATTATAATACAATAATAGTCCCAGATTAAGGACATTACCTTCACTCCTGGACATTGGTTAAACCATTCCAGACCAAACAAGTCTCTATAATAACTTTTCATATTACCTTTACATCTTGATTTAGATTAAAATATAAAAATAAAATGTAACAGTAATATCAATATTCAACAATAACATCAACAAAGACTAGCTATTTCAAAAAATGCTGTCCATAATCTTAATCCAAATGGATCACGTATGTAGTATAAGGAGACAATCACGATGAAAATTAATTCCAGAAGGCCTTAATCATATTTTTTAAACCAAAGACAAGAGGCTCTTCGATTCCTCATACTACCAGTACCAACAATTTCCATATAACTCATTTTTAAACATTGTTGTCCAATTTCACCAGTTTCAGCAATATATAATTCTATATTACAACAATGAAAATGACAACTCGGTTTACTTGTAGGCCTAGATGCATGATTTTTAAAAACTTAATTATCATAGATCTGTTTCACCTAACTTTGGTAATCAAAAGAATCCAGCCACAGATCATTTTGGAGTGGGTCATGTAAACACCTGTCTTCATAAATGACAGTTTCTCTGGTCCAAAATTACACTTGATAAGCAGGCACTAAGCACTTGTATTCATCTTGGCATGTTACCTCTGTTTTTAGCATCAAACAAAAGGACTTCTGATTTCCTTCAATCCAGACAAATTATACAAATTCAACATCACAGGCGTTATTAAAATGTACACATAATAAACTCGAGCACTAAGGAATTTTTCAGAAAATGTTACTATATAAATTTACAATTACGAATACAATGCTGGTGTGTGCAGCTGCATGCACATAGTTGAACAAATATTGCTATTGCATGAATTGAACAAAGTTAGATTTGCAAAATTCTGGCACATCCATCGTCATACTTTGCAACGTAGTGGTCCAATCAAAAAGGCCTGATCTGCATGCCTAGTGGTGCATTAATTGTTTGCTTTAGCATTTTTGACGAGTCATCCATATGCAACAGCCTGTATTGTTAAGCTGTACAATTTGGCACTGTAAAGAATGCTGACATTCAATCAAATATCAAATATAAATATCAAATAATTTGTATAGCACCCCTTCAAGATCTCTACTCATAGCTAGCCCAGCAACAGCATTGTCCTTTTTAGTAAATTAAACTGGTTTATGTTGCTGGCAAACCGTAGTCAGGAATTGTCTTTGAGGGGTATTTTCTATGTCCTAAAAAATTTGATGACCTTTTTCCAAAACTGCCCAGGAAGGAATGTTTTACACCCATAAACTCATATTTTCATTCCTTTTCACGCAATCAAACTTTTCAGTTACCATTTTTTATTTCATGGGTGTTTAAACACCCAAAACACTTCCCTGTCTATGGCCTTGGTTGCTGGGATTTGTCCAAAATGCCAATGCACAATATAAAAGAATCGAGCACCTGCCGGGAAAGACACGGGAACATTATCTTCAATCTTCACAGACAAAACATTGTCATGTCCAAGTTTGGGTCAGAAACAGAAAAAGGCATGAAAAAAATTTCTGTGATTCCGATTCCCAAGTTGGAAATATCATTGATGCTGCTCTTTCGGTTGGCCCCCATAAACTGCTTATTGCTACAAGTGAAAATCCCGGGAGAGATGTTAGCTGTCCCTACTGGGTCAGACGGAGAAGATTTCATAGAGGAGAGGTGGTATCTTGATGTCCGTGCACCATTCCATTCCAATCCTTCCCTCCTGTCGTCGGTGCATCTCTGTGAGCGTCCGTAGCTCCGTCATGATAGCAGCAACCTTGGCAATAAAGAGGCGATCGCTCGGCCGATGCTTTTGCCGCAGATGCTCCAGGGTTTCGAGCATCATCGCCTTGCATCGCTCAACACATTCGTTCTGCTGGAGCGCACAGCGATCTGGAGAAAATAACTTAGATGTAGCGAAAAAACAAGTCAGTCATCAAGTCACCCAAAAATTAATCAATACTAAATAATCGTTAATTATCATACTACCAGAACCGCCTGTGATAATCACGAGAATTTGCAAAGCATGCACATCAGAACATCGAGAGCAAATCACTTCCAATCCAGCCTAGAAGGGAATCACATGGACACCATTGCAGCTCCAGAACTTTACCAGACATTTGCAACTCAGCCGGAAGCAAACAGCCTCGGAGGTTGAGTTGAAAAATCAAATTTCCGCAACAATAGAAAGATGTAACATATAATTTATTGAGGGGCACAGCCAGGGGCTTCTATCCCTATACCAAGCGGGCACAGGTACGCCCAGTGGAAAACAGGGGGGAACATTTTATAATGTAAAATTTTCAGAAATAGGGGGGAAGACTGGTCAGATGGGATGGAATAATATTTTTGAGGAGGAAAATGGAAATTCATGAGTTTCTGAGCCCGGCTACTTGGGGGGGTATAGAAGCCCCTGCTCAGAGGCGTATTAAATCTTACTTTTGACCAATAGTATTGGCCCAAAGTTCAACCTGCACCTCAACGTGGTGGGAGGGTAAACATACAAGTAAGAGGTTACCTGGTGACTCTGAGTATGGATCTTGAAGGGGCGCTATACAAATTGCGATTGATTGATTGATTGATTGATTGTGAGGCTAGGCCATCAGTGGAAAATTATCCCGAAGAACAACGTAGTGCGCTACGCGAGGTGGACAGGCTTACCAGGAACCACGAAAGTGCTGGGTAACGTAGGAGACAGGTGTTGAAAGGGCCCCTAAAGACGAAAGAGGTTGACAAGTAGGCCCACCGGCTTCCTTACGCTCCCGAGAGAAAACTGGTCACCACTAGGCATAAAAGACTTAGAACTTTCAATACGAAACGTTGTGTTGAGGCCTCGTCGTCGACACAAACGCCTGACGGGCAGAAATAAAAGAAGAAAGAGAGATATCAAACCCTGACCTATAACCATATCAAATGACCTATAAATGACCTATAAATGATCTATAAATAACCTATAAATATCAAATGACCTATAAATGACCTATAACTATATGAAATGACCTATTAATGACCTATAAATGATCTAGAAATATAAAATGACCTATAAATGACCTACAACTATATCAAATATCACGTATCTTTTATTTCTTTGTCACTATTCAATTGCCAACCATGATCAAGAGACTTGCTGTATTTTTCAAGGTGAGACCCACATTTCATAGTACATTTATCTATCTTTTTAGGGTGTCGATGTTACAAAGGTTACACATTAATAATAATAATAATTATTATTATTCTTTAATGACCAATCGCTAAACGCGTTTTGGTTTACAAGTACAAGTTTTACGAAATACGGCCTGCATAGCACAACACGCAGGTCGGCTTCACAGCAGGTTCGATTTAACTAGTGGCCTAAGTGCTGGAACACTCCTGGTACGGCCAAACCAGGAGTGGAGGTGGGCGATCTTATTTTCCAACTGACACGAGACAAACCACACAACAGAAAAGCGCCTTTGGCAGCTAACACAAACTTGAAACGAATTCCACATTGCAATATGACAATTTACTGCCAATTTTAAAGTTATTTCTAAATTTAAAAGCCTTTTAATCCTGACATAACAGTATAAAAGTTTTATGTCCAGTGTGATGATGATGTCACAGTGTGCGTCATTTCCATCAGAATTTAAGTCAACGACTACACAAAGACTGTCTAAAAATATCAAAATTGTTATAAAATGTTTTTCAGCAGTTATCAATTGCAATTAAATTCTATTTCTTATAATTATGTGAATGCTATTACGTTATAACTTGTGTTCAAAGTGCCCGCATTAGATCTCAACACAATTAACACATGTAGGCCTAATAGTAAAAAGCAACATCGATAATTAACTGATCAAAGTTCTTCCAATCACCAGCCCTTGACTTTTAATGTAAATAACGTCCTTATGACATCTGTATGGTATGTGGAACTTTTATAATTTAACCAATAGCCTAAGCTTTAGCCAATTATCTCAAAATTAAAACGGTCTTAGAATTTAAATCGTTAAATATTAAAGTTTCTTATTGGACGCAGTGTAACTTTAAAATGACCCATTTAAAAAGCTCTTTCATCAAACGTGATAGACGAAACCATACGAGTAAGTGGCTCGCCTTGCATCGTCTTAAAGTGAGGACAGAAGCCTCCTCATCATCAGCTGCAGTCGATCACTAGAGTAGAGGTGATGGAGACTTGAGTATGTCTTCGCTCAGCGATTGACTCTTCATCAGTCTAGAGAGTGGCTCCTAATGAATCCCCGTGATGGATGTATATAATGATAAATATAGGTTGGAATATCGTTTATATACTGAGACACTTGAGACAGTGACAGCGGTAAGTAATGCACTTTAGAGTGTAGAAGTGTATTCCCACGAGACGCTTTATCTCTATCTCTCAGATGTTCACTCAAAGCAGACATTGTGGGGTGTGGTGGTGTAGTAGTGTAATTCAGCGTCTCGCGTCCAAAGGCAAGCGGTTTCGAATCCACCCCAGCCATTGCGTAAGGGCCTTGAGCACGCCCTTCACTCACAATTACTCTGGGAGGGAGCTTAGTATAACGGGTAACACCCGGATATGAAAAAAATAAGATCTAAGATGGAGTCCTCTGTAGGTAAACTCATCCTTCACTCATTAAATGACGTAGTAAATGAGGCGATTCGGTCTGTTAACTCCTACTCAGCATCAGCACTGCAGTCGAGAGTGCCTCTGAGTAGCAGGGGCTTCTATCCCTATACCCAGCGGGCGCAAGTGCGCCCAGTGAAAAACAGGGGGGGAACATTTCATAATGTATAATTTTCAGAAATAGGGGGGGAAAGACCGGTCAGATGTGATGGAAGAATTTTTTGAGGGGGGAAATGGAAAATCATGAGCTTTTGAGCCCGGCTGCTTGGGGGGGGATAGAAGCCCCTGCATATTGTTGTCCTGATATATGCAATGCAAACCTATCAGACGTAATTTTATTAAAATTCATACTATTTTACATCCCATAACACGATCTTTGACATTATAATTCATCAATAACATATCCTTCAAATCAACAGATATACGATACAGTAATAGAGCGCAGTACAGATTCAGTCTTTGCTCATAATGTCAATAGACTGATCATTTCAACCAGACAGTTTTCACGACAGCATTTACATGCATTGCGTAACTTTTCGGCAGCCTGAAGACAAACGCGCATTTCTGGTGAATATAATAGTATGGCTCACATTTACACACAGCACGCCTGTACAGTGTACACAGGACCTTCATAAAACACAATTAAAATGCAAGTTTGTGATATAACTATATGTGAGAAACAGATGCCAAATCAAGTACAGCTTCAGTCTCATTCTAATGTCGTTTGTGCTTTGCCTCCGAAGGCAGTGATGCTATCAGGCAGTACTGCTACAAGGAAGGTCTTGCATAGTTCTTTATTACAAGACCAAAAATCTCATCTTCTATACAAACGATGGAAGAAGCAACAGAGACAGCTGACATGCCAGTACACACATTAGTATAGTAAAGTGTGTAAATTGTGTAAATCGAAACGACAACAAAACTTGGCAATGTGCTGCCTAGGATACGAATAATCTATAAAATTGGCCATTTTCACATTTGTACTGTAGTGCATCAGGTTAATTACAAATTCTTAGACAAAGAATTATTCTCCATAATAAAGCATTTTAACTACATCAAGTTCCCTAGTCAGTAGTTCAGTTTAAAGTCAAAATGTACTTTCCATAAATCTACTTGTTACTCTGGTGGTGTCAGTTTACCTCTGACCTGAAGCACATATTTCAAAGGAACAGTTTCATTTAAAATAAGTAACATTTATATAACATGTGACTACCCTCCATCCAGGTACATGCTATGAACAGATATAACAGCATTTGCTTTTCTTACATAAGTGACAGGACAGAAAAACAGGACCTGACAAGTAACTGGTTTCATGGCTTTCCTTTCTCTTCACGAAACAAAATCCTACAATCACACCTCATTCCAGAATGACCAAAATCAATACTATACTTCTAGAACCACTTCAAAACATGACTTGAGTGCAACAATCACAACTTTCTCCACAACATACACAGTGTCGCTTTGGGCTCTCATAACTAGACGCCAATATACTCGATCATGCTGTGTGGTATTCCCAGAATTCAATTCAAAAGATTGGAACATCAAAATGCTATAAATGGAGAAGTTTCTGTCAACCCACATTTCACATCAAATTCAAACTCTGTTAGTCTGCTTAACTATTCAATACATCAAAGTGCTTGGTGTGTAAACATCAATAATTTATTAAGAACCTTAAAAATAATTCAAACTACAGTACATAGGAAGCTTGATGTGAACTCACTAAACCAAAAAGAGCAGAGCATCACGTAAGAGGTACGGCATATGCAACATCAATTCAGGCACAATTCATGAAAATCAAAAGACATGACATTATCCAATACTTCAAGAAACACTTAGAAGACTCAAACTGTTTATTTGTGCTGTGAACAAGTCTCAAGTCAACCACAAAATCACAAAGAAATCTGCTACCATAGCTTGTGAAGCTATTATCACAGTTTAAAAACTGTTCAAACTTCACGCTTGTGCTCAAACTTCACGCTTGTGCTTCCAGTATAAATCCGCCAAATCTTGATTCAACATCTGAAGAAGGATTCTTATATGAATAAAACCAGAAAGGAAGGCACTACAAAGGACAAATTTTGTCAGTGACCATGATCAGAACAGGGGCTTTGTCATCTTATGATTTCAGAATAACACGCTTCCAAGACAAAGCATGAACCCTGGAAGACAAATGAAGAGGACAAATTGAAAACCGGAAGGAACCAGAGAGAAGCAAATGTAACCATCACCACAACTGTTTAAATTTTAAAAGTTAAAATTTAGCGCATGAGGGATAATGACAGTCCATCTATGATCAGTGTGGTAACAGTAACAGAGTCTTTCGATCAGTTATTATCTTCATCGTCATCGCTGCCTTTCTTATTATCCTCTTCATCTTCTACCATTAACAGAGACGAGAACTTGTTTCTATCACTCCAGTCCTACAATGTAAAAGAAAGTAAATAATAAGATAATGGTATATAAGAAAATTTATGCATGACAAACGACGCTCGTCATAAGGGCACACAGCCTACAGATAATTCGTGACGAACACCGCTCGTCAAAAGGTTAAAGACACAATGCATGGTCGCAGTGTACGCATATGGGACAGAAAGCACACCCATTTCTCTACGACATCACATCCAGAAGAAAAGCTTGCATGACAAATACTGCATCATGAAGAGAAAATTGAAAACATAAATACATGTAGCGAGACTAATTTGATTAGTAATTGCCACCAAAACACTGATAATGAGCAAAGCTTAAAATCATTATAAAAAAAACTACAGTGGATCTTGCCTTCTTTGACTTATCTTCAAGCTTTGGCATCTCTTCTATAGAAGTTGGCAAAGCCTTGTCCTTCTCTTTCTTTGGCAGAGCTTTTTTGCTGTCTCTATCCTCTGATCGTTTCGTATCACCACCTTCAATTCTCCTCACAACACCTCCTCGGCCTCCTCCTCCTCCTCTTCCACCCTCCCCTCCTCTTCCAGCCGGTCCCGGACGCCTGTCACTACGATCCAATAGACCGCCTCCTCTTCCTCCTGCTTCTCCAACTCCAGCTATGGAGACGACAGCTTTCTTTCTCACCTCAACTTCCTGACCTGTTGCAATCAAACAAATGTAATTTTGCAAATAAGTATTACAGAAATTATATCAAACGAAAAATCACAGAATTCTAGCATGTATCCGTACACTTAACATAGCACATTTTTAGGCATCACACAAACCCGTTTTCTGTACGCAAGCTCATAAATTGTTTACTGCAATTTCCAACAAAAAATAAAAAAATATGATATCAGTTACCCACACAATGCACAGTAAGCTGAAAGAGTCACAAGCGGCAGGCCATTATAAAACATGTAGAGTCAATCAACTGATTCCCGTTGACAGCTGAGAGGCTGTGTTCATACAAACAATCTCTCATTGGCAGAGAGAATGGGCGTCCAGCTTTGTTTTTCGAGTAAATGAGTGCATATGAGTACATATGAGTATTCAGAACAGATGCATGTCACTTGTTGACTGAACGCCACCAGCAACACACACCACTGAGGCTCATTAGGCTGTGTTCTGGCAAGAGAAATAAAACAGCTAATTGCAATGTACACGATCCATATCACTTGACTTAACCATACACATCAATGGGATGGCATTGATACAGTCAGGTGGTCAAGTCGACTTGTGAACAAAGTACCTTTAAGAAGCATGAAAAAATTCGCAAAGCTGCAGAATTAGCCAGGCACGAAAACCCAGTATCAGTAAACTCTTGACATGCTGTAAATTTGCATGGGCAGGAGTTTTTAAACAGATGGAAATATTCATAAAAATGATGCACAGGTCGATCAATGACCAACAAGGTCAAACATATGCCATCTGATGTGTGGAGATTCTTTTGGCTACTGTCAAAACACCTACTGAAATGTCATTATAGTGTCCATGATGGAATCTGTTTTTAGAGTAACTGGATTGTGACAAACATTCTAAACATGTGTGCAGACAAGAGACATCATGTGTCATAACAACACTGAATCTGTCTAAAATCTGGACAGCAGTGATCAAGTGACAACAAGTGTGCCTTTAGTTCTGACTATTTCTCACCCAATGCAGAATAACTTTAACAACCACTCACGTAGATAGTTCACAGCAACTAACAGCCTTCTGTGGGGCACCACAAACGTATTGCATTCCTGCACATTATTTGCATGACTTTACAATCTACTGCACCATCAGACAATATACAGTGAAGATTCTTGAAACATACTTGGGACGCTTGCTTCTGCAGTCGGCTTCTCAGGTATTGGCTGAGATTTGGCTTCATTCTGCTTTTTCCTCATTTCCCAGACGTTGACCGTTGGAGCATCTGACACCGTCTCCGATTTCTCATCAGAGGTCAACTGGGGGCTAGCGGTTTCAACACAAGCAGGCGACGATTCTGATGCCGTAGGTGGCTGCACCAATTCAACCTGGAGAACGAAGAGAAAATTCTGTTGCCAAATATATATGTACCCTGGTATAATTAGCCATAGAGTAACGAAAGATTCTGTTTAGCTTAAAGCTGCAACTGGCATTGACATAATTCTCTTACCTTTGCTGCTTCAGTCTCTTCTTTAGGAATCTCTTCTTTATGTTCCACAGTTTCCTGCTGCTTGACTGTGTCAGCTGGCCCAGTTGATGGAACCACTGTTGCCTGCTGGGCTGCAATAATAGTCTTTCTCTTCTCCCAGGCATTTTCTTTTGGTGGTGGAGCTGGAATCATTTTAACTGGAGCTGGCTTCTCATGCGTCGCATCAGCCTCAACACTCGATACATCATCCATGTCGGTGTGAGATGACTTGCGACTTCCGTTCGAAGCTACAGGCAAACCAAAACTCACTCATGTCACTAAATCTATAACCTCCGTGATTTAAGAAACATGGATCATCAGAATTCATAGTGGGTGTGGTGGTGTAGTAGTTAATGTCACCACCTTGCAGGTTCGATCCCACCTCGAGCTGCCGCGTAAAGACCGTGAGCAAGTCCTTCACCCACAATTGCTCTGGAGTGAGGAGAGACAGAAAAATGGGCAACACTCTGGATCGAAGAGCTTATGCGCCGAGTTTGCTTCAGACGAGATCCCTCAGGTCAACTCATCCTTCATTTGCTAGACTGCATTGTAAATAGAGATGTAGAATGTACGGGCGCCCCTGCATGGCTGTCATAGGTTAAATTCGACTCATGTAATAACCAGTATCGTTCATTCATACAATGTCTGTAATTAATGCGCTGTGACATTGTGAATCCTAATAAACGAAAATATTATTATCACATTGCGTTGTAACATCATAACAACCAGTTAAACTTCTTCGCTGTACTTCAAACTCGGTTCAGATGAAAGACATTTCATAAATAAAATTAGAAAAATTCACTCCTTTATAAAAAGAAACAAATGACAAATCTGCCACAAAAGCAAAGTTGTCTATGCTACATACTGGCTTTCAAGTTGCATGGAATGTGCAACTCTTACCTTTACCTGAACTGCCGCTGGCAGTCGATGGACGGTCCTTGCGTTTGTCAGAATCCTGAGATGCATCCTTCTTTGGTCGGACTTTGCTGGCCGAGTTTTGACTGGAAGTAAGACAGGACACAAAAGGAAAAATGTTAAAAAATGAACTTTGGGTCTTTTCACCCTTTAGTGCAGAGAGTGCAGTAAAATGCATGGGTTTTTCTACCCCTCTCGGCATTAAAGGATTTTTAACTGTGCACCAAATGTCACTTGCTTACCATTCAGAGTACTATTACCATGATGCAAGCAATCAACTGCTCCTGAATTGACTACAGTTATGTGATTAATGAAGCAGCCCAACTCTGGTCCACATCAGTCAGCTACAATCTGCATAAAATGGAATGACTCGACTGACTAAGGAATGCAAAAACCGGTTTATGCTAACCGCATAACCGGTTTAACTGTGATTTGTGAAAACCTGGTTTTAAGCATGATCGAAAACCAGTTTTGACAGATATGGAAAGCGTCACTTTCACCGTTGCTCTCGCAGTGAAACTCATAAATGAAAAGTAAACTTTGATAACAGAGCAGTACTTATAACGGATTACTTTCACCAGCATATTTATTGTTTCGGCGATGTCATACGATTCGGAGAAACAGGCGGCTCAGTGTCAACTATGTAAATCTAAGCTGAATATTGCTGGTGGCTCAATGCAAAGCATGCATGGGGATCTAGGACTTGGGTTGGAACACCTAATACTTTATAGCTGCAGTAGGATAGTATGCTGTTATTGTTCTTAAGCAGAACTTTGGGTGTTGTAGTTTTGTTAACAATTCAAAGTCGCTGTGAAAGAATCTTGCAAAACGATTTAATAAAGTTTTCTGTTTGAAAGCAGATTATTAACAGCTGCTGTCTGTTGTGAGAACTCAATCATCAACGTAACTTAATGCTTTAGAGCTACATACGACGATGTTCTTCTTTACCAAAGACATAGTGCAGCCACCTTGTCCTGTCAGTTCTTTGAACTCTAGCGACCTGATGAAGCTTCTCCATTTCCTTCTTTCTGATGTCACGTCCCTTAATTCTGCCAAAGCATGCATGAGGATTCATTCCAGTTGTTTCGTGTATCTCATCCATCCATTTATCCTTGGTCGCCCTTGTTTTCTCCTTCCCTCTCCACAAGCCAACATCATTTTCTTTTCCAATCCATCTGTTCTCATAACATGTCCAAAGAACCTCAGCTTTGTTCTTAGCACTAATTGTTTAACGTCTCATCCTTCTCGATTCCAATCGCCATGCATACCCATTCATTAGTTCTTTTTCTCTGCATTGATCTTTTTCCCCTTTTCTTAGTCATTGTCCACATCTCACTGCCATAAATTACGGTTGGTATGATCAAGGCCCTCACCAATCTATTTTGTGTCTAGGCTCACATGTTTGTCCTTGGATATTTTTTCCAAACCATTCATTGCAGCTTTTCCTACCGCCACTCTTCGATTTATTTCCATATCTCACTTTCCCTCTCTCTACTACTGATCCCCAGAACGTAAAGCTTGTTACCGTCTCTATTTCCTCTCCATCTATCTCAAAACTGTCCCCCTCAGCTGTTGTCAGGATCTTTGTTTTCTATATATTGAAGTCGAGTCCTGTTTTTCACTTTCTCTCTTCAGCCTTCTTATCATAGTGTAGTACTAGTCATAATGTAAACTGGAACAATACAGTTATCCAAGGTTTCTACCAACCGAAAAACCAGTTTAAAAAGCCTTTGGTTTTGAATTCCCTATCATCTACTGACCGCTTATACGCAGGAGAATCTTCCGATGGAGGTACATCAGTTGACGACGGCTGGCGACTGATGCTGGCCGGTCGGTCATCTTCACTTACAGCCCTAGACAACAGATCCATCACAAGACAGGCATAAATGAGACAACTGTTGAAAAGGTAAGTCATAACAAAGCAAACAGAACTTCCACAAGTTCTTGAGAACAGATGTGACAGATGTCACACAAAACAACAGATGTGACATCTGTTGTCCAACAGTGAAAAATCGTCTTTAAGGGCACATGACAATAAACTCCCAACCAAATGCCCAATACAGCAATCAATGATTCATCTCGCACCATCGCTCATCAGGTTTAAGTCTATAACAAACAATTTGTTATATCCTCAAATAACAAAATACACAAATCACTCCACAAACTCATAACACCCAGTGACTCTTTGATGCGTCTCTGGAAATATATTTTCAGACTTTTGTCACACAAAACAATACATGAAAAAAGTATAACCCACGCTCTTTGGTCACAACCGTTGATCAACATTTCTAATTACAAGTAGCAACAACTTACCACTTACCTTTGACTTGAAGGGGACTGATAACAATAAAACAGAAAGTTATGTTCTTACCGATTATCTTTTTCTGGTTTCTGGCGAAGCTTTGACTGCTTCTCTTCTATTTCTCTCAGTTTCTGTGTGGTGTCTACTGGTTTGGCACCACCAAAGATCGAAGCTGAAGTGGCCGCCATCTTTCCTGCCTCTTCCAAGGGCTTCGTTCGTGGCTGAAGGTTGAGCCTTGGTCGACCTTTCGGTCCAGGTTTTTCAATCTCTTTGGATGCATCTAAAGTCATATTCGAGACAGTCTTTCTTTAACAAAAAGGCTTACAAAGAGTTAAAGAAAAGGCATGATGCTGGGTTTCTGTTAATCATGGACAATTGGACATACACAGGCCCGCCAAGAGGGGGGAAGAGGGGCTATTGCACAGGGGCCAGGCGACTTTTAGGGACCGCAATATAATTTTTATTATATTTTAAGAGACTAACCCACCTTCAAATCTCCAATCCGTTAACTGCAAGCATCTAAATATTAACTTATTTATTTTATGCACACTCTCGTTTATAATATTTCTGTGAAGTTCCATCTAAGAACTTTTGGCGCCAGCGATCCGTTAGTGTGCGTCAGGCTGTCAGAGCGTCCGGGCCCCCGCCCCATTTAGAAGCTGGATGCCGAAATATTAAACGTGCAGCATCCATTGACTCGCCCAGCTTGTGAATTGATTGCCACGGTGTTCAAACGACGCTAGAAATACCGCGTCTTACATAGGCCTACTGTACTTTAAAGAGGCCAAGAAGTTTCACAATCTTGGGTGAATGTCCTTCACAACCAAAATCGCGTCCACTCCTCACACATAGGCCTAAACACCACCATTGGTCACTCTGACTCACTCAAGTCTTGTTTCGGTTAAGCCCTATATAACAAGTTCAGAATCTTTACAGACACTATTGTGTATGGCCCTCATAGCTTACGGAACTCAAAAAATAGATGGCCTCTATACAGTAGTCTATACATTTGACTTGGATTAGAAATTGTGTGATGTGATGCATCCAGGACTCCGTGAATTTAGACGTTAACGGAATCACTGTTTGGTGCTAAATTGTGCGTTGTAGGCCTAAGGTTTTAACTAAAATTTGAAAAGTAAATAAATATAAAGGCTAAAAATTTTAACAATGTAATAAAGGCACAAATCTGGCGTACACTTCTGTTTTTTTTATACTTTTCTCGTTAACCTAAAGATAGCTCAGGGGCCCTTGACTGCACTGCATAGGGGCCCGGATTTTCTGTCTGCGTGCCTGCACATACATAAATTACATACGTTTCCCTTGAACACTCTACACCTGATCTGCATCACTTAGTATTTATGTAAAACTGGTTTTTCATTCATTTCAAACTTTGCAGTTCTTGATAGCAGAAAAGAAAGAAACTAAAAAAGAACAACTTTATTAGGCTACTTTGGAATTCCTTGAAAGAATAATAATCCTTACCACGACTCCTAGTGTCACGTTCGACTTCACGGCTGTGGTCGCGACCTCTGTTTTTCTCGTCTTCCACGGGTTTACGATTTCTAACCTCATCAGTCGGTCTCTCCCTGGGCCTATCTTCATCATGGCCTCTACCACGGTCATCTCTGACACGATCCCCACCTTTATCTTCACCTCTGTCTTCATCATTGTGTCGATCTCCTCTTTCTTCAGTACGATACCTCTCAGCAGTGTCACGAGCGCCTTTGTCACGAAACCTGTCTCCTCCCCGGTCAGTGTCACGAGGTCTATCTGTCCGATCACCGTCTCGAAACCTGTCCCGAGTGTCCCCTCTTTCAGCCTCACGGTATCTGTCACCGTCTCGCAATCTGCCGCCATCCCGTTTATCACCATCACGATCAAATCTGTCACTGTTTCGACCCCAGTTTTCACCATCTCGGGGCCTCTCACCATCTCGAAATCGATCATTCCCACGGAAATCTCTACTTCCGAATCTGCAATCACATTATTTGGAGAATCAATTACTATTAAATATGTTTGTCAGTAAATATAAGTCAGCAGTTATACAATGTTTCAGATAAGTATTTGAATTCAGAAAATCTCAGCAATTACTTTACAACATTGGAGGTAAGAGAACATTGTATAACAGACTTGCAAGAAGAAATCATGTTCTGTAATCTCACAAAGACAAGCTCAACCTCTCTTCGCTAGGTGGAGTAGTAAAATAAGGCACATCAGCATGTTAACTCCAATTCAGCAGAGTCATGGTTGAGAGGGCCTCTGAGCAGCTCATACTACGAAAGGCGATAAATCGTCCGTCAATACAATATAAAGAGTTCACAGATTATTCAAATATAATGTCTAATAATGCTAAAGGAATTGAATAGCTCATACAAATGAGTCTCAAAATAGGCAATGGTTTTATAGTTTACATATATTGCATATTTGTCCAGTTGGAACCTACTCAATTAGAAAGCATTTTTCATAAGCCTTCTACGAAACAACACTTGTAAAGATTTTGTAACCTGTCACTTTCATTGTCACGACTTCGGTATCCTGATCCAAACGACTTTCCACCAAAGTCTGAAAACAAAAGCCTTTAGTAAAGAAAATAGAAACTATTCTATCCTCATAAATAGGTAGTTATCATAGCTTCTAAAGATGTGGTTCTAAAGACAGATATTTAAGCTGAAACACAAATACAACAGCCTAATGACAAAGCAATCTTTTCCAGCAGGTTAAATGGCAAAATATATTGTCAGCTTAAAATGAAGTAACAGGATTTGACTTGAACAAAGAGAAGCACTGCCGAGTTGGCAAATCCAGTTTGTATGTCATCAAAGCAGACCTTAATCTTCAAAATACACATTTAACAGAAAAGAATTAAACATCAGATTACTAGTTACTAAACTGACATTTGGATCATAAGATCTCCAACTAAAGAGAAGTTGCAAGCACTTAAATTTACAACAGATGCAGTTTTATTAAATACACTTAAATTCTCCAATATAACTGTAAAAATGGGATATGGAACCATAACGTTCTGGGCATAATTTTTGCAAAAACCATTCAAATTCATGCAAAAATATTCAAATTTGTTGTAATAACTCTCTCACAAAGACATAAGAAACATCTTGGTAGCACCCCTTACAATCGATCAGGTTCAGTGGTACGCAGAAATATTTTTACCTCTGTCCCTATCTCTGTCTCGATCATCAAAATGTGAGCTGCGCTCTGGTTTATCACCAAAGTGGCCAAAGCGCTCACTGCCATTGCGGCTACCTGCCCCTCCCCAACGTTTCTGTTCAGCACCTTTGTCATCATGTCTACAAGAAATAAAATTCAATATTTGAACAAATGTCTATGTATCACAAAACAAACAGACATTATAAATTTTTTGCGTTACTTATTTGCAGTTGCCCGAAGTCAGCAGTGACATATTTCACAGCTTCCCCGTCATTACTGAGAAAACCTTTCACTTATACTTGTTATATCGTGAACTATTAGTCTCTGTAACTTTCTACAAGACTTATCATTGCATTTTAAACTCACCTGTCAGAGGAATATCGATCTCTTCTTTCGTAACGATCACGATCCATTTTATCTGGACCTCTATCAAAATCATCTACAACACATTATACACTGTTAAAAAGTTGCAGGCAAAACGAAAAGGTAATACTAATAGCTCAACAGCACTAATGATATCATAACCCAGCAATAACACTTCAACAAAACTCTTTCTTTCTATTTTGGTCGTGGCTGGGCTGGGAGCGCTTCTGAGTAGTTTCTTGAAGAGGCACTATGTAAATGTCCAGAATGAATAGGCTGGCAAAGCAAACTCTAAACATAGTTGGTCTTCCCACAAGTATTTCAAACACCCTTGCATAATTTCAGACTTTGTAAAGAGAACCATATCGATACTGTGCAATAAAAGATCCTGGATGAAAAAAACGTTTATGTTAGAGAGAATATTCAGATATAGCTAAAATAGAGAGTAAGATAGACAGCGCATTACAAGCATTTCATGCACGTATGTTTGTTTAAAAATTAAAACATTTCACCTTTCTTGTCTCGGTCGGAGAATTTGTCTGATCCACCGCGATCATCTGGTTTTTTCCGCCAATCCCCAAGAGTTTTATCATCCCCATCATCTCTGCTGCGAAAGCCTCCTCCATCCTGTCTATCTCGATCTAAGCACACAGAAAGTAACGAATTCAATCACAGTAACCAAGTTAATCATTGTTAGCGTAACTAGAAACTGTAGCCCAAAACATTAACACACATTCATTTCTAACAAGTCATTTCATGTACTTTTATTTAACTAAATTGATAGTTTACTACAAATGCCAATCATTCAACCATGTTTTGGATCAGCCCAAAAGTTACTTTATTTCTCACTCAAGTAATAGTTAGTACTTAAACACCTCCACTTACTTCCCAGTGATTCTTCAAGCAGTTTGTTCTTTGGTTTCCTCTCTACTTTTCTTATTTAGGTTCAGACACATCTGAGTGCGAGCCTTCTCTGTAGTTGGCCCCAGCACGTGGAACGAGCTCCCTGTGGCACTACGGCACCTCCCATGAGTGCCCGTACTCCTTTCTTTGATCTCTAAAAGTCTATTTACTTTCGCTTTGCCTGGGTAGGGAGCACCTCAGAGTAGTGATCTTGAAGAGGTGCTATATAAATTGTAACTGATTGATTAGAGATTCAAAGGGTGCCACATAGATTCTTACAGATTGACTACAAACTATCATGCTTAGCAAGATGATGCACAAAAAGTTGTACTCGGTTGCAGAGAATTAATGGACAAAAAACACAGTAAGCTTATATAAACATTCGATACAAATTCGACTATCGAATTGCTTACCTTGGCCATGCTGGTTGTCAGCCAAATCAACTCTGACTGTTCTTCCTCTTATGTTCTGTTAACAGAGAAACATTCAAGTATTCTATTGCATCTATATATTTCTAAAACATCTCCTTCAGTATGACCTAATCAGAAGCGATCCCAGTGCGTTCGGCCCCAATGAGAATAGATAAGTTTAAGACAGTTTGCAGCAGAAGGTACTGCCAGACAATGCCAGTTAATATCTCGGAACGAGTCGATGAACGAAGGTCATTCCACAACAATGGACCAGCAGATGCATAAGCGCAATGCTAGGAAGTAGCAGTTCGAGAACAACGCACCAGAAGGTCATAACGGCCTAAAGAACGGAGAGGAAAACCGGAAGCAACCAAAGTAGGTTGCTGAATAAGGTCACAGAGGTAGCACGGCGCTTGACTCGAAACAGCACTGTAGGTAAGAGAGAATTTTAAACTGGATAAGGGCAGTTAGAGAAAGCCAATGAAGCTTCTCAGCCATGAATGTGGATTGTGGAGATGTGAGCCTAGTAATTATAAAAAAAGGACAGCTATAAAAAATATCCATTGCAGCAGAATTAACCCCACCACATGATTTCAAATTTTGCCATTTTAAACGATTAACAGAAGTATATTGAATCATGTATCTAATTTATACAAGCTATTACAACGAAAAACAAGGGCAAAAACGTCATAGCTTTTATTGTAAACTGTACATGATTTAAGAGTATTTTAGATTCAAGCTAAATAGACTTGTTTTCTTACAGAAACTCCTCACACATTTGGTCAAAAAGGTAATAAGCAATATTCAGCTATTATGCGTAAGTTATTATTGTATTTAGACTTACTGCATCGTTGAAAGACAGGGCCTCGATAAGCATTTCTCTAGTCTCAAATTCCACATAGCCATATCCTCTCATCCTTCCTGACTGATCTGTTTGCAATCTCACACCTTCCACCTACAAAATAAATTTACGAAGTCTAATTGCCACAATGCCACTTCAGATTATGATGATATTTGATGAGTTTGTACACCAACATGTTGTAGGAGGCCATGCCAAATGTTAGTTCATGATGTTGCATGGTTTTCATGATATGATTGTTTTACTACAGAGGGGGTGGGGGGGGGGGTGGTGGTGGTCCATGACAGCTCGCGAACGACTTAAATTTGAAGCGTTTTTGACTGCTAGTAACTCAGAAAGTATGTTAGCCCTTAGCCCGCCAGAAGTGCAAATTTGCGACACCGGAAAAACTTTCCACGCAAGCCATAGGCGCAAATTTGCGACATTGACGGTAGACTTACTAAAGCCTATGGAAGTTAGGGAACCAGCGTATGTCCTA
>JAQFXW010000401.1:0-19407 GCA_034693945.1 Dendrobaena attemsi | reverse complement strand
ATCTCAAAGAGGTCATTGTTAACTGTTGGTCAGATATCAGTCAGCAGTTCATTGACGGAGCGATTGACCATTGGTCTTGTCGCATAGCTGCTGTTATTGCAGCACGTGGTAGACAGATTTGTTTAATTGCATCAAAATGACAGATTGCTTTGGTTACAAGAAGATCATCTGAAAATGAAAGCAGTCCGTCATGAACAGCGTGGTTTGGTTTTTTATTCACACCTATGATGAGTGCACATTATATTTAAGTGGTACTTAAGTGACAGAATATACAATCAATCAATCAGTTAATCAATCAATCAATATATGAAAATTGAACACGAGTTACTGCTCAGTAGTCCATCATTGGTGTTAAGCCAACAGTATATCTCCTCTGTTTGTAATGTAATTGTTTTGTTTCTGAGATACGCTTTTGGATGTCTACCTGTCCAATGAATTGCAGGATTATTTGCTCGTGTATCTAGAGCCATCAGTGTTATCTCTGTGTTTTGTTCATTTTTCTAGTGACAACAGTAAGTTCTGGAATTATTATGATACCACAGAGACTTGCCTTATCTTTCTGCCATACCTTCCTCCTTGCATTTTAATCTGCTTTATTATCTTCCATGTGTCTTTTCATCTGAACTTTTCAGAAAGCGTTCTCAGAAAGAGAAAGAGGAGAAGCAGAGAGAGGAGAAGCAAAGGGAGGAAGAGATGTTGCTTCAACTGCAGCAGCAACTTCTCCAGCAGCAAATGAAGGACGGGGAGAAGGGAGAGGGAGCAAAGGTGAGGGCACCTTATATCGTTCCTGGAGACAATCAATTGATGCAGTACATCAAAGAATCGCAGGAACTCGTCACTGCGTTGCCAGACACAAGACAGCAGATAAATGCCCTTGCCAAGTAAGATTCCTAAATGTCTATTACGGTATTTCTTTTCAAGTAATTATGTTTTAAGTTTCCAGGTTTTGTGTGTATCATCTGGTAAGACCAGGCACTTTGTGTTAGAACTTTAGAAATGTGCAGTATGAAATTATGATTACAATTATGAATACTTGATAGTATATTAAAAAATTAAGATATCCTGGTTTGTGTATGTACTGTAATGTTCAGATCTTTTATATACATGCACATACATGGGCGTTGTAGTGTAGTGTGTGGGGCGCGGTAGTGTAGTATGTGGGGTGCGGTGTAGTGTGTGGGGCATGGTAGTGTAGTGGTAAAGGTCGCCGCCTTGTAACCGAATGGTTGCAGGTTCGAATCCTACCCACCGCGTAGGGACCTTTGGCAAGTCCTTCACTCGAATTACTCAAGCACTTTGGCATGTAAAACTCCGACACACCTTCTGGCTGTAGTCGGGATTGCCTCTGAATAGTAATGAACAGTATGAGGCGGTGTAGAAATACCCATATACATACATACATACATCACATAAGATGTCTAGGTTTCTACCATTGACATAATGCACCTCTGATTAGGTTGTCCTGAAAGAGTCTCTTTAGAAATCTATAAATAGAAATAGAGATGTACAGGTTTCTACCATTGACATATGATGTTCAGGTTTCTACCATTGACATAAGATGTCCAGGTTTCTACCATTACCATAAGATGTCCAGGTTTCTACAATCGACATAAGATGTCCAGGTTTCTACCATTGACATTATATATGTGATATAACAAGTGAACTCTAGATAGAATCGTCTGTTTCTGCATCATTGCATTTCACTGTCTGTCTCTGCGTTTTCCTCTGTCTCAGTATATCTCTGTGAATTTAGGTTTGTTTCAGATAAGATGGGTGGAGCGATGGAAGATGAGCAAATGGCTAAGAGTGAAACAGAAGTGACGTCATTCTTGACGCAGATGAAGGCAGAGCTTACGAGCAACGTCATTTCGATCGGAAAGATACGAACTGGACTTCACTATCACAGAGCCCTGCTCTTTAAGGCAATAATTATAGCATTTTCTCTCAAACTGTGGAAAATGATGAATCAATGTTTGGTTGACCATAACAGGGCTTAGCTTGTGAATCTCTGGGAAAGGTCACCAAGTTTCTAGATGAACATTAAGTGATTTAGCTGAATCATGTTGTACTGAAGTTCATGTATTTTGAAACATACTTTCGAAACTTACGAAACTAGATCTTACACTTAGTAGGAATGGAAGGAGCAAGTATACTTGTGCTTTATGACAGAAATCTGTAACTCTGCCTTTGCTAAGTGTCCCTGCCTTTGGATATATATGGGTGCTTCACTAATGAAAATGTAGTTACAATCAGTCTGACTTGCTGCTTATCCTTCCATCTGTTTGTCTGTCCATCGATCTATCTATCTGATGCCCTTTGCTGGTGTGTTTTAGGTGTTGGCCGATCGAGTGGGCCTTGCATGTTCCTTGGTCAGAGGTGATTATGGCAGAGCATGGAACACGGTCACTCTATCTGAAGACAACGAAGCCCTTCGAGTAATCCCTCGTCTTCTTTCTATCTCAGTGTCATTTGTTTGTTTCAATTGCACGAAGGTGTATGACATTTTAAGTTTACTGATTTTGTTCTTGGTGTACTCTACGAATAAACTCAATGTGCTACAAGTAGTGTGCAAAACTACTCTAGATTGTGAGACCTATCCGAGCCTTTTGGGGCTATTCAAAACACACCCTGAGTGAAGGTTTGGAAATAGGCTGTAAGAGAAGTTGTTTGATTAGTGATGTGAAGTAATCTCTTATTGGTAAAGAAATCCAGATTTTGCCAGTTTAAAACTTAATATTTCACCACCGTATCTTATAAATATTTCCAAGTTTGTCTCTTTACTATCAATTATCAAACTTTCTCATTTCTTCAGTGAAGGCTGTTTACTTCTTGCTGTGCCTGTGTTCTCATGCATCAACTTTTCTAAGAGTAATTGTTATGTGCAACTATAATGGTTTGCTTTGAAGCCATGACCATGGTTGATTCCTCATAGCAGTGGTATGTAAACTTGCATAATAGTTACAATATTCATCTGAGAAGTGTCAGATTATTTACTAATTTGAAGTTTACTAAGTATTTCATTTTGTTCTGCTTGCCCATATCTTTCTGTTATCCGTAGACTAGCTTAGTTTCTGCTGCTTATTAATTCTATGGAAACACTGATCAGCTTGAGACAATCTGATCTATATAATTTATGATGCTCAATGAAATTATATGCAGAGTATATAGTTGCAAGTGGTATGCATTATTAGTGTTACTGTGCAAAAGCTTGTTTGTTATAGTATTTGCTTCTGTTTGAAGTACATACCTTACACTTGCTTGACAGTGGGGATATAGACTCAATACTTTAAATGAATTCTGTTAAACTAAGGGCTGGTTAGCAATTCAATGCAAAATCAACTCTGTTGTTCGTTGCAGTATTTTACTCTGACCGCTAAATTACTAATCCGTTGTGAAACTTTTTTATCAGTCTGGCCAGCACTGTCAAAATATGCTAGCAGTAAATTTTCATCATTGAAATAGCTCAGAATTTATTACAATAAGGTACACTAGTGATTGAAATATCACCATTCTTCTAGATTATTGCTACTATGATTGCTGCAGCTGGAGGCTAATTTAATTAATAGCATTTTTCAGGTTTGTTAATAATTGCTTGTAGCTCGATTGCCTGAGTCGTCAGCTGAAGCCGTACATCATTGATGTCATGAATCAACCAGGAAGGCTCCTCTTGCTCGACTCCTGCGACTCAATCGCCTACCAGGGCCTCTCCCTCAGCTTCCCACTTCATAGTCCGAACACCCAATCACCTTTCAGAATTTAAGCCAACTCTTCCAGATGATGCTCAAAGGACATGCACCGGCCATGCCAAGAGTATCTTTGTTTCAAGAGCCTTAGGCTTGGATGCTCTACAGGGATTTAGCACTCTAGGAAAGATAATGTACTTAAAGCTATGGCAACTAATGCAACTGGCCGCTAAAGTGTTAAAGAAGGCCACTTGAAGCCTGAGCATTTATATAGGAACTTTTCAAAGACTTGGAGAAGGTTACTGTGGCACTTTTATGGAATTTCACAGAAGGTGCCCTTTCCATTGTTTGTTGGTTTTGATTGGTGCCTAAGAGATTTAATAGAATCAGTTATTTCACTGTAGAACTTGAGAAAAACAGATGAGTGAAACAGCCAGATTTTATCAAAGTTGCAATATATGATTTAATTGCGAAATGTGGGGTTTAACCCCAGCTTTGTATCTGCCCCCCTCTCTGCCTCTAGCCTTTTCTAATCCTAGTTCTGCATGTCAGTCTAGATCTACAATTTTACACCAAACCCCGAAACATCGTGTCAGCGGCTAGTGTCCTTGACAAGTATTCCTCTTTTGTATCCACTTCTCTCACTTGATCCTCTGGACCTTCTTGTCCTATGAGTAAGGATGGCCATGGTCAAATCTCGAGCTTTTGCCTTCATTACAAGTAAGAAAGTAGGCCTAGGCCAGGGTTTGTTTTTATAATAAACTTAATTAATGTGCAGTGATAACTTGAGAAATGCAGCGATGAAAAACTTTTCGTCATAATAAAGAATTGCTATTCAAATAAAATTCATGTAAATTGTTGACAGTATTTTAGAATGTCTCCTGATAAAATTTCTTTAAAACATACTCTGGCCTGGGTCCATGATAGATTTCCGGGGAGAAACAGTCACAAATAGCCTATTTGGCATTTGCACTATTGATTGTAATAAGTAAAACGTAGTAAAAATGTCTGGTTGAATTTCGATTGATGAAAAATCGAAACTGGCCAATAAAGAACTGTGTTGCCATTAGCCTACTTTCATCATTGATTTCTATTCATAACGATCAACATTCAACATTATAGCTAGACCATGCTGCTAGCCTGGTCGAGGCTATCGCCTAAGCCTACTTGCTATGTATATAATAAATGGTCGTTTAGGCCCTACCATAATTATTTGATGTTGTGTGTGTGTGTGTGTGTGTGTGTGTTTCATCAGTTTAACGACAGCTTATGACAACAGAGGCCGTTGCTGTCGAGACAAAAATTGGTTAAGCGTGTTGCAGCTTAGTTTTGCGTATATAATATAATATATATGGATTTAGTTTATTTAAAGCTTCTACTTCACCTACACATATTAGCTAACGAAAATTATACAGAACTATATATAGGCCTGTCTGACCCTGTTGGATTTTGATCTGGAACTGATCTCGCCCCTTGGCTATCGATTTTGACTTAACTTAGCTTATAACTAGGTGAATAAGCTGGTTCCAGCTACTTTGCTTTAGCCCTAATGAGCACATTAAAAATCTCCAGGTTACGATTACTCTATTAGGCCTATACATTATTCAGTTTTATCTGGAACTGTTAACAATACTATTGTTATATTTATCATTTTTAGTATTAAGCCTAGGCCTACGATTAATATTCACTATTCAGCAATAAATTAAGGTCCCAGGTTGTTGGTCCTATCCTGGCCTAAATAAATGCTTAGGCCTATAGCCTACGCCTAATTATTTTATATCCTGTCTGGATTTTAAAATCGTATCAATTATTGAACTGTTGCATTCAGGAACATCGATCCCTATATAAAGTGATTTAATGAACAGACGGAATGTCACAGTTGGAGTCTAATGTGCAGTTGTTTAGAAGCTCTGACAATTAAATAGCTGCCATTCTGTAAAATTCTCAGGCGTTTATGTTGGAAAAGTCAATGTTTCAATTGTTGAGTTTGAACTTAAGACTATAGGCCTAATTATTATTAGGCCTATTCAGCCTCAGGTTTCAATAATCACAGTTGATATAGCCATGGCCCACTGCATGGGTCAGTATGGTCTTGTAAATAAAGTAGGGTATAATTTTTATTAGGTCTACATATTTGGCGCAGTCGACGAAGGTCACAATTTACACAAAATAGCAGGTGCAACGAAGTGAGATACACGTAGCTGGGTCATGTGATCGACATGACTTGTAGAGATGAGGTTCTGCAAAAGAATAGCCTTCAGCCTAGAGCTCATGAATGATTGCCGGCTGAAAAGTAGCCTAAGGAGCGGGAAAAGTGTTCGAGGTCCTGTGGAGAAAGCTGTTGCCGACTGCTCTAAGTGACTAAGTCACTGTAACCAGTAGATATGCTGCTTATACATAGTTATTATATGACGCAGCTGCTATTGTGTAACATAGACGAGATTGCTTTACATTACATGCATGATGCATCAGTCTTGTAGAATTAACTATAGGCCTAGCCCCAGCCTATTCCTATATTGTTCGTAAGCTAGGCTAATATGTGTAGGCTATTGCAATAAAGTACGTATTGCAATAAAGTACGTATTGCAATAGGCCTACTTTTGTCAGTATCGCACCAGTTATTTCAATATTTTTGTTTTGAGGGTAGGCTATTGCATATGTGTATTGCCAATACTTTTTAGCCTATAATCACTAATACTCGAGAAAAATCGTTAGGCTACTTATGATCTTGTTTCTGAGTGAAAGAATTTTTATCTATTAAAAAAAGATGACCGGAAACGTGCAGTGGTATGACAAACTATAGTTTCTGTCGAGGGCGGCGCTGTGTATTCACCCTAATTAACAACCTCTTTACCGTTTGACACTCTCCGTAGACTCTGTTAGTATACAGGCCTCTGAGGCCCGTGTCTTTCATGCCAATAAACGTAAACTTACATATAGATAAGTATAATTTGTGAAAGTATTGGTATTGGTATTGCCAATGCATTTTCCCAGTATTGTTAACAGCCCTGGTGTAGGCCTAATCTAGAAGTTTAGATTCTATGCAGGGGTAGAAAAGTTTTTTGTTTTTTGGTTTTGTTTTAGAAAAACCAGAAAATACAAAAATACAAGAAATTTTTTGGGTCTTTAATTTTAATTTTTAGAATTATTTTTATTAATTCAATATGGCCTAAACTCCAGGATTTGATTTATTATTGTAATAAAATCAACTGCTATTAATAATTTTGTGTTCATCAGTCTGAAACCTCGACTGAATTAATCTGAGTTGGAGTTTTTCTTAACGTCCTCCGAAATCGGAAAATCTTACAACCAAGAAAACATAAAAACCCAACTTCAATTTCCCAAAACAGCTTGTTTTTTCCACCTCTGATTCCACGGCCTAATCGTTTTAAACGCAACTAGACGCTTTGGACTTTTCCTGGTGTTTGCCTGGTTATAATATTATTATTTGGAACAGATCTTTGCTGTAACCAGTTAGCAAGGTCATTGACTCTCGCTATATTAGCTACCGGGTACAAATCGAAATCTCACGCTTACTTACTTGACCCGAATTCGGAAAAATGGTAAACAAATCGAGTTGATAAACAATCGTCTATTTTTACTCGTTTACGTCATTTTCCACGCCCATTGATCACGTGCACCTTGCCGCGCTGGCCCTTGGGCGGGGAGAAGTCCAGGCGTGTGGCCAAGAGGGCGGGACGTATATGAATGAGATGGGAGGCCTTGGACGGATTGCTGCGGCTAGCAGAAGAGAATGTGGATCGGGTGAGAGGAGGGAAAGAGAAGGAGGAGAAGGGCAGGAGGGAGGGATGAGCTGGCCTCCGTGCCTTTATGATGATTAGGAGATTGTTGTTACGCGTTTCGTTCTGCTGAGCGCCTAGAAACTCGACGCCCTGTGCAGGTAAGTCCCTAATTCTGGGGTGATCTAGTCGCCCGTCAAAGCAGCGATATGCCGATGATGATGACGACGACGACGAAGGCTACCCTCGCTGCATAATCGATAGCTATATCGTCATCACGATCATCATCAACTTCAGCAGCAGCAACAGCAGCAGAAGCCTTTCTTTCTCCCGCGAACATCAGCAGAAACCGTTGTCCGTCGTACAAGAATGATCCCGATCGAGGGCAGCCCTGGCGACCGATGGAGAGGAAGGAGGAGCGAGGAGGAGGAGGAGGAGGAGGAGGAGGGAGGCGATTGGAAGGGTGGAAATGGGCCATGAGGTGTAGGTATTGCCTACAGCCTCAACCTACTCCTCGGTTCTGCCTAGCAGTTTCCTTTCCCTACTCAAGGTTATTTAAATACAATCCAGTAATCTTGGTCCCTACCTGTTGTCGTTTGCAGCAAGGATGATCAAGGGGACATAGAGGAGCCACTGACGCGAGGGAGGACCAGAGACAGACAGACGAGAGAGAGAGAGAGAGAGAAAGAGAGAGGAGAGAGAGAGATATGTCGTTGATCTGGTGAGTCATTTGGCTGGTGCCGTGGTAGCCATACAAGACCCATGAGGGAGATAGTACTACTGTTCGAAGCCATGATGCAATCCTGTGTCACTCTGACGCTTCTCTTTCCGAAGCATAAACAAAACACGACGACTTTGGATTCGTTGAACTGATGCAGTATAGTGCGCAGTAACGCCCCTCTCTACCACACCCCACTCTACCCCACTCTGACCCAACTCTACCCCACTCCGACCCAACTCTCTGGCGCCGAAGAAGCCATTGTTGTCCTGTGATGTGTTGAGTTTCACGGCAACGACGACGACTAAGGTGGCGAGGACTAATAAGGCCTACAGAAGCCGCAGCAGCTGTGAGAGGAGTGGGAGGAATAAGAGGGAGGAGGAGTTTGAGAACGGAGAGCACTGAAGTGGCAAGGAAGACCAACGCAGGAGAAATTTAAAAGTGGAGCAAGGAGAATCAGTATAGGAGGACGAGAAGGATGGATAAAGCGAAGGGTAATTAATGAGCAGAGGAGAGGAAGAGGAGGAGGAGGGAGGAGGAGGAGAAGGCGGCAATGGACTAGTTTTGTGGCCTGGCCAAGAATGCGACTCTTCTGGCTAGGCCAGAGGCGTTGCAGTAGTTGTTCTGCGGTTGGCTCCAGCTGATCGCCAATCCTCTCCCTCCACCGCTTCACGGACGGCAAATCTCGCCCTCATGCAGTAGCCGCATATAAATGACCGTTGGGGGCGCGATCAAAGTTACTACAGCGTGTAATTTGGACGCTTAGGGCTCTTCTAGCTTGAGACAGACGGACAGACAGACGGATAGGAAAGACAAAGACGAAGACAGACAGACAAAGAGGAATTTTGTTGTTCGTGTTCTGTTGTTGTTGTTGACAGTTGACTTATTTGGTAGAAATCGTTTCGTGTCAACTTCGCTGTGTTTAGATACAGACGGCTTTGACCCGAGATTTACCTTCAATCTCGTTTACGTTGGTTTGATGTCATGACGTCCGAATGCAGCGAGCGAGAACATCGTCTGCAGATGGCTCATAATGCATCGTCAATCTGCTGCTTTGTACGAATCTTCAATTGACGGGAATCGATTCTACTCGCCATAAAGGCTACTAGAGAAGACGACCTACTGGCAGCCACGACCTTTGAAGCCTTTCCTGGGGCGTGGATAACCACAGCCATCTAGACTGACTCTGGCGCTAAACTGCTGTGGCAAGTATAGCCAGCTGATCGTCCAGTAATTGTCGTTGCCTTGTTAACGGTCTACCCCATTTGTTTGACTGTAGCAACGATCGGAGAAGAAAGACATTCGTCGAGTTGTGATCATTTATTTTTGAGAGTTAGTGCATCTGGAGAGACAACCAGAAAACCCAAGACGAGGAGGAGAAAGAGGAAGTGAGGCATAGGGCAAGAGAGAGAAAGACAGACTGACAGAGGCAGACAGACACAGAGAGAGGGAGAGGGATACAGAGAGAGAGACAGATATATATAGAGAGACATACACACCCAGAGAGACAAGGGCAAAGAGAAAGGCAAAGAGAAAGACCTTGGTCTTTGGATGAATTCCAATCATCATCTTCATCTCAGGTAACCTTTTCATCCGGCAACCATGGCAGCATCGACGGCCACTCCAGCCAAAGTGGTGGAGCGGAGAAACAGCGCAACGACCACGAACAGCCGGAAGCAGGCACTGGACCAGGGATCAAGCGGAAGTGGTAGCGGCGGGTGGACGACAACCGGAAGTGGGGCACGAAGCCTCGAACTGGTCAGCAGGGAGAGTTTCCAGCAGCGCCGCGACGGAATGTCATCGTCGTGCGTGGATTGTGCTGCAGAGCATCAGCGCAGGCACTCAGCCTCCGATCACCAGGACCAGCAGCATCACTCAGGAGTGGCACCAGCCTCAGCAGCCTGTCTTCAGCAGCAGCAGCCGAGGATGCAGAAGACGAACCGCATCAAGAGGAACTCGCCTATCGTCGTCTGCCTCAAGGACAGCATCCGACTGGCAGCAGCAGCGGGTGGGGGCACGAAGGGAGCGAGGGCCAAGGCACCCGCCGCCGCCATCAGGAACATATCACACAACAGGACGACATCAACTTCATCCTCTTCGTCGTCTTCATCTCAAGCGCCCCTCAGTCGGCGAAGAGACAGAGACAGACAGACGAAGGAACAGAGGGAGGGACAGAGACAGCAGCAGCAGGAAGAAGGGCAGAAGAGGCAAGAGGAGGAAGGCAAGAGACAGGAGAACAGTTTGCCCGACTATATGTCGTTTTCGTCCTCTGCTTCTGCTGCAACTCCTCCTCCTCCTGTTCCTCCACCCTCCTCCAGTTTTCCTGCAGCGGGAAGAGGCTCAAAAAACTTCAATGCATTCCTATCTGCAATAGAGAAGGTTCACACGAAGGACGAGAAGCCTCAGTTGTCGTTGCAGAACCTCGACCATTCATCTATCTCCACATTGTCCTCCACGCTTCCCGACTCCAGGGCAGGAAGAGCAACGGAATCTACCAGGGAGCAGACACAGGCCGAAGCCGCTGTTGTCCTCAACAACGCCGCAGTCATCAGTCCAACGGAAGCGGTCTTGGCCTTGGACGGCGTGAGGACGGCCTTTGCAGAGAGGGACAATGTCGAGGTCATCTGCAACGACCTTCACAGCTGCTCCATGGCGAATCCAACGATCGAGGGATCCGAGGAGTCCGACGCCTCGTCTTGCCATCCGTCGAGCTCGGACTCCTCGTCCTCAGAGGCGGAGGACCAGGAGAGAGGAGTGGCAGAGGACGAGGGGGAGGAGGACGTGGAAGAGGAAGCGAGGGAGGGGCTGTCGAAGGAAGAGCTCGACCGACTGTCCGAACACGCCAACGGGTTTGCTATGCGCCGCTACGAACTGCCTCCACACGAATGTCGCGAGTGCCTTGCCGCCTACTTTGCCTACACGCACTACTACGCTCAGGGAAGCAAGTTCTTCAAGATCGAAGTGCTCGACCGAGACGACGACACGGTCCACTGGTCACCGGACAGCCAGCCGGACAGCGTCTTCGAATACCCTCTGCCGACCGATTCCTCATCTCATGCTGCTGCTGCTGGTGCTGCCCCGGGGCCTGGACTGGGGGCGGCCACAGCTGGGGCCGAGGCGAGCAGGACGAGGCAGAAGGTGAACCACATCGGGCAGCCACACTGTCACCTACCTCTGCCGCCCTTTCACCGACATATCGACACCGTCTCACTCGATCTTACAGGTAGTGACGTAACGTTCACCGTCGAACAACATCCGGTAGAGGGGAGCGGGGGCGGTGGAGGCGGTGGGTCGCAGGCACCAGGTGGAAGCAGCTCCACACATCAGTCGCCTACCTCCCCCGCCGACACTGCTGGAAATCCGGAACTGTATGGCCATAACTTCTACTGCACGATGTTTGGCTTCGTTCCGTGCGTTCCTGGCTACTGTTTCATTCCTGCCTTCTACTTTATGTTTCCCATGTGGACGATTCCTCCGAAGCTGCCAGTCATGACGACGCCTCCCAGCCAACAGCCACCCAGAGCCAAACAACAACCACAGCCAAACGACGACTACGACACACCGTTCTATGCATGTGAGTCCACCAACTATGAACCATCTATGTATTCATACCTGTATATACGAGGAGCTGAATGTAATGTGAAGTATATTTGTAGAGTGCCTTAATGGGAGCTGGTGATTGACTCAAAGGTTTATGAGTTGATCGTGAACTTTATGACAATGGCACTATAGAAGTCATCAGATCAGATCAATTAGTTCAGAAATATACATATATAAATAATTACCATCTGTCAGAGAATGTTATATATTGTATTTTATTATATAAAGTAATTAAATAGAGTATTGATTAATATTATATTTTTTATTATATAATTTATAATTATAACCTGAAGGATCATATAATATACCTTGGTTAAAAAATGTATATATATTATTTTTATTATATAATATTCTCTTACATGTGGTTGACATTTGATTATTTCATCCAGTTCATCTGAGGTCGGATTCGAAATCCATGTGCTTCTGTTATGAAACACATGCAGTTGATTCTTCTGCATTAGAATGATTTGATGAGTTTGCAAGTCGGCTGCAGTAAGTGCTTCACCTGAAACTGCTTAATTAAAGACCATCAGATATATACAGTCCTGTATGCGAGATGAGATTCTGCCTTCGAGAGCAACAGTTGTTGTGCCCTATGTTTACCACTCGTCTTTAGAGAGGCAGGGTTTGAACTATTCGGTGCTGCATTTATTTGGGCATCGACCTCTGTTGATTTCTATACTAGCGATTCCTGGTAATAATGGGCCTCATTGAAGCGATTCAGCTGGGTGGTATACGGTGTAAGTTTTGTTGGTGTTTGAGAGAGATATCTCAAGCAATGATCCTCCGAATTGAGCGAAAAGCAATAGCAGGAAAGGCGTTCTTAATCGATTAAAAGGAAGAGGAAGTACAGCAATTACAGCAGATGATATGACTGTGTTTGTCTTCATCCTATATCAATTTATTGACGGCTGAGATTTCGCCTTCGAAACGTGCGCGCTCGTGCTCTCACACGCAGACACGCGCAAATATACACACATACAGACACTCAGACAGACAGACATGCTGAAGATTCGAAGCAAAGCGTCGTAAATATGACGCATCAAACAAGATACGAGACACATCGTAATCAGCAGCAACGGCGACTGAGAATGACAGAGCATAATCATGAAGGGGTTAGGACTGATGGAGGGAAAGAGTAGCATTCGCGGAAGAGAGAGAGAGAGAGAGCTGGCCGTGAACTCGGAGCTTATACGACGCTCGTTCTCGGAAGACGAAATGAACGATTGAACGGTGCTGAATTCCTTTCCAGGAAGTGTGGACCAGCAATGCGTCTTCAAGACTGGCCAATGTAGTGTCCATGCATGCTTCGTTGAATCGCATGCTAGACCAACCGTTGAATGGAGGGAAAGGAAGGAAAGAGGCGGAGAGGACTTGAACTTAGTCGACTGTGAAATCGACTAACTGCATGGTTGGCTGTTGCGGCCGCCGTTAGCACAGCAGACCTATAACTATACGCAAAGTAAACTATCGTTGCAGCTGGGGCCTTTGGAAGGCAATCGCAGAACCTGGGCCGACGCTAGCCTTAATGTGGTAATGAAGAAACCAAAAAGATCATACATTGGTGCTGGTGTTGGCAGCAACTCTGAGAACCGTCAAGAAGATACCAGGAACACCATACTATTTATACTTCCTGTGAGACCTAATCATAACAGATCAAGTGATCGTGAATCACTAGGTCATGCAATCTTAATTATGGCGCTGTTGGATTTATACGACTTCAACAAGCATCTTCGACTCCTTGTGCTTTCTGTTCTTCCTTTTATTCTTATTCTTGGGATAGGATTTGATTGAATGATAGCCTAGCACTCAGCACAAAGTGCAGAAACCAGTTTGTTTTGGTTCCCATAACCTACCAAGCATTGCCTCAGCCTTCTTTTACTGCGGAGGGTGGGTGGTAAATGAGGTGCTTCGACACCAACTTAGCATCAGACTCCACCTGAGCTGTATACGAGATCATCTCTTAGTAGTACGTTTGAAGAGATGCTGTAAGCCTATTGTTATAAATCCTCAAATGAATGAATATCTTGGAATGAGACTTCTTCATCCTTAATTGCATATTCTGAGACATATTATAATACTGCTTGACAATTATTGACGTCAACGTGAAGATTGTCTGATTCTTCAACACTGTTAAAAGTTGTTTCTCTTTTACTTTTTGACCCCGAAAACCCCGGTTCTAGACACAGAAAACTCATTTAAGCCTAGGCTTACTTCATAGTTCCTGAGGTGCTCTGGGAAAGGTTAAAATCCCTACACCTCTGGATGGGAAAACGTCGTCGGAAAAGGTCTGTAAGGTATGGCACAAAGGCTAAGTCACCAACAGCGCAAAGTTTAAAATTGAAGGACAACAGTTGGCATTCAAAGCTGTTCTGACATTTAAATTAGGTGCTTGCATATTCTGAATTCATACAATTCTGAATTCTTGCATAGTCGTTGGAATTCTAAGAATTAGGTTGTATCTATAATATTTCAATTATTTAAAAACAGATTTGATTAGCTTCAATTATTACATAATGAATTAGCAGTAATAAAATTATGATATGGAACTACTTCAATTACTCAACAAAATTAGCAGTAATGATTATAATATGGATTATGATGATGAGAACAACAACGATCCAAGTAATAATATGATGATGATGATCAAGTGATAATGATGATGTTGACGATTTTTATTTAATTTATTTTTTTATTTACGCATTTCTATACCGCCCCTTCAAGTTCACTATTACTCAGAGGCAATCCCGACTACAGCCCAAAGGAGTGTCGGAGTTTTCATGCCGAAGCGCCACGAGCAACTGTAGGTGAAGGACTTACTTGCTCGTCCTTACTGTCCTTACGTGGTGGCTCGGGTCTGAATCAAACCCGCGACCCTCCGGACACAAGGCATCGACTATCCCACTGTTCCACACACGCCCTATGTTAAGCCCGAGATGTTAAATCTCTGAGTGTCGACAGGCATCGGGCTCGAACTCGGTACCGTGCAAACACACGGCCGATGCGCTCCCGATGTAGCTAACTGGGCTACAATGTGTGATGTGTGCTTTTAGTTCGGTCAGGTGGGACGGGGGGAGTGGTCAGTCCCCCTCGACGTCCGTGGATCTCTCTCAGTCAACCGAATGTCAGTCGTCCAGTTGGTGAGTCCCATATACAATCGGTAATAATCGATCTCATCTGATGACTTCTGTAGCGCCGCTATTGCAAAGCAGAGCAAGGCATCGGGAGGAGGCGAGAGAACAATCATACTATGAACAGAATCAGAATACAAGCAAGAGGAAGAACAGGAAGAAGCGAAGCAAACATTTGGGTAAGAGAAGAAATAAAAGATGAAAAGAAGTAAGAATTGGAAGAATGAGTCTAAATTAAGTCTAGAGTCGAAAACAGTATATACATATAATTATGTAGACCTATGTGGGCCCTATTTGTTTTGTGTTGTATCCAAACATTAATACAGTATGTATGTATGTATACATGTTTGTACGTGTATGTATGTTGCAGACATTTATATAGCACCGGTTTATGCTTATGAATAGGACATTGAGATGAGACATTTTCAGAGGAAGCAGATGAGAATGGCATAAGATGGACTAGCCTACATGTACTTGATGAAATGCCTCCGAAGAACAGGCAAACAGGATGGGAAGAAGAGGAGGAGAAGAATATGAAGGAGCCTGGGAGGAGAGGAGGAGATGAAGGAGGAGATGAAGAAGGAGATGAAGAAGGAGAAGGAAGAAGAGGAGGAAACCAAGGAGGAGAAGGAAGAGGATGAGGATATGAAGGAGATTAAAGAGGAGGAGAAGGACAGGAAGAGACGAAGAAGGATGAGGAGAAGAAGAAGAGGAGAAGAAGAGGAAGAAGAGAAGAAGGAGGATATAAGGGAGAAAGATGAGGAGGATCAGGAGAAGGTGAAGGATGAGTAGGAGGAGAGGAAGAGGAGGAGTTGAAGAATAAGAAGAGATTGCTAAGACTATATCTATTATTAACGTGCTGTCTTTCAATGCTTCGCTTGAGATAGAGAGACAGGGACAGAGAAGGACAGACTTTCTGACATCGTGGACCGGGTAGATCTGGAGGAGCTTAGGGTGAAGAGAGTGGAATGTATGGCGTCCTGGGTCAGAGTTTTTCAACCCCACTCCTCCACACCCTCCATGTCGTCGTCGCCCCTGGCCACTGACCGACCATCACTTGAGCCACCGTCACTGAATCCCTGGACAGCCATTAATTGCTCTTTGGCCTTAGGTTGCTAACGCTGCCCTACCGTGGATACCGCTCAGAATGCATTTGGAATAAGGCGAAGGAGGAGGAGGAGGAGGAGGAGGAAGAAGAAGAGGAGGAAGAAGAAGACGAGGAGGAGGAGGAGTGGGGCAAACAAGACAACATAGCTACAATTATTATGCTTCTATTATTTTGATGATGATGGTGAGGATGATGATGATGATGATGATGAACTGTAGGTGTTAGGCAACTCTGAGCCATAGTGTCTACGATGACAGTTGACTGAACATGCAATTTGAGCACAGCACCCTAGGCCTATATATAGCTCGCTACCAACGGTGCTATGCAAATCGTCGTATTTACATTACATTAATACTACTGCACCCATTACTACTTCTAGCAGGTAGTATTATTATCATTATCATCAACGACAACTTATGATGTATCATAATTCTTCTTCACGAATCATGTCTATGGATAAAATCAGTTCTTGAAAATTTCAGACCATTCGTTATTCAATCCTTGGTCGTGACATAAACTAAACTGGCAGTGATTAATCTAGACCAGCGTCGGGAGGAAAGTTTCCCCCAGGATGAGCATTTCCTCCTCCAGAATTTTATTTTTTGTATATATAGGGGTATGTAAAATAATAGGATTTCCCCTCCCAGCCTTCGTGTTTCTCCTCCCAGAAGAGGGGGACGAGATTACACACTGCTAAACTGGTCATGATAGATGGTTGCTGAACTAAGCCTAAATAATTATTAGTGTAGAAATTTTCCTTGCACTTTTTGTCCTGTTCAGTTTTATGTTATTTCGGTATCAATTTTGTTTTTGCATCTATTGTTTGGCTATTTATACCTATACTTGACGTAGGCTAATCTTACCTGATGTATTTTATCAGCAATAAGTTTACCTGTTTGATGATTACCTAACTTAATTTTACCTCTACCCGTGTTCCATATTGGTCTTGTTCTTTACATCAGCCATCTACACAGTCATGTGCTACAACGTTCTGTGTGATAAGTATGCCACTCGACAACTGTATGGCTACTGTCCGTCGTGGGCTCTCAGCTGGGACTTCCGCAAGAAGAATATCTTGGAAGAGATTCAACAATACTCAGCCGACATCATCAGCCTACAGGTCAGCTGTGTCTGTCTGCTGTCACCCTTTTGGATCCCTTCTCCAGGTCCTTCTCCATCTGTTCCTCCTTTTTTTGATTCTGTGTCCTCTCTTGCTCCTATGCATCTTATTCTTCTGCTGCATCCTACGCCTTATTCTACTTTGTGTCTTTCCATCCTCCTTCTTTTCCAGGTCCTCCTTGTGCTCCATCTGATCCATATCATATTTCTGGTTCCTTCAGGCTATGACTGTGTTTTGGAGATCCAAAATCTAGTGTTTACATGTTGGCTATTGCGCTGTGCAAATTGTTGAGTTTCAACAAAGAAACTCCAAGGTATTATGATATCTTCTGATATAAACATCGTAAAAACTTATAAGACCTGCATAGAGATATCATTGTTGTAGCTGCTGCTGCTGCTCATGATGCTGAAGATAATGAAAATGATTGTTCTGTCTGTTCCATATCTGGAAATTCCACTTACAATAATCACATTGTCATGAATTGGTCACTCTCGGTTCATTTGCCATCTTTAATAACTTATTATAAGCCTAATGATTGTATGAGTATTGAGTACCAATAACTTGCATCTAATAATATACCTGGATCTTATCATATAATAAATGTGTAAAGCCTTCTTACGCTGCTTCGAGCGTCTTTTCTTTGTTTTCTTCGAGTGCTGTATTTGGAGATAATGATGCAGGAAATGTGCTAATTGAACGGCCCGATTATTGGTCTTTAAGTGTAGACAATTGTATTAAATTTGGATAATAATATTTCCGGTTGCTAAGGAAGACAAAACAGACAGACCCAGGCAGACAGCGGAACAGGCGATTAGGTAGCTCTGTAAGACTGATGTTAGAGACATTCAGAAGAAGAAGAAGAGTAGTATCTCTAATCCTGCTTTCATTAATTGAAACACAAATGATGAATTGCTGCCAATTGAGATAGGAAGTGGAGACAGAGCAGTTCTACAGTTTCTTCCTTCCGGAGCTGCGAGCAGAAGGATACGAGGGCATCTTCTCACCCAAGTCGAGAGCACGTACGATGACGGAGGCAGACAGGAAGCACGTCGACGGATGTGCAATCTTCTTCAAGCATTCCAAGTAAGATGATCTCACCTGTCTCACTTTCTCATTGTAAGATACAACTAGTCAGCCGACTGGAGAAACAACTATTCTCTCATCTGGTAACATCACCCTCATTATCTCACCTGAAAATACTGTAGAGCTCTCGCTTGCTAATCGATTAATCATTGATCTTCATCTGTCAGATGAATTATTCGCTCATCTGTACAGCTCTGTCATTCTGTCATTTTAATTGTCCAGCAGTAAACTCCAAAGCCAGTGGGATGAATTTGTCCAATCTCTTTAGCAATTAGCAAAAGCCTACTTATAATTTTCCCATTTGTTTACCTAAAGTAGCAAAAGGTGTTTCGCTACTGCCCAGAGCAGAAAGTAGAACCTCCAACCTAGATGCAAGAAGAGTGCTGATTGCCTCTTCATATTCTGATGCAGCAACTAAATTTCCTAAATGCGGTCTGTGCTACTATTATTGTCCAGATATCCAGGCGAACCTGTCAGCTAACTAACAATGAAATAACTTTTAAATGCCATCCGAAGGAATGCCTATTTGCATATGCCAGAGAACAAGAACAAAGAACAGAAGTCCTTTCTGGTCAATTGAATAGCAGTCATGGGTATAAAATGCTTATTTGCTATCCTCGGCAAATTGGGACTGGATACTCTGTCTCAGCTATCCACTGACACCATTTGGTCATTGTACTCTGTGTACCTGAGTTTGTTGGGGCGCACGGCAGCAATTTGAACCTCTGACCTTTCCAAAGAATGCATAGTATGCTAACCACTAGGCTACAGTGTGTGGAAGGCGAATTATTTTACTTGATACAATTATAGCTATTCATCGTGTAGAGCTGTTTTTCATGTTTAACTAAATCCCAGTTGAGAGTAGGAAGCTGTGACTCTGTAGCTCTGACTCTTCGCTTTCAGATTTAACCTTCTGAAGGAACATTTGGTGGAGTTCAACAAGGTTGCCATAGAGACGGCAGAGGGCTCTCAAGACATGCTCAACCGTGTAATGACGAAGGACAACATTGGCCTTGCTGCCCTCCTTGAAACCAAGGACGGCGTTTGGGAGAATGGTATGTGTAGTCAGCAGTACCAGATTAATTATGGCGCAAATGGCGCAGTTGCGCCGGACCTACTTTTTGTAGGCCTTCTAATTGCTAAATTCTTTTACTGTCTATTAATTATTATTTTGCTTAATTTTATTTTTGTCTGATGTCTCTTAACTAGTTTGTCTCTGTACTT
>JAQFXW010000400.1:0-19409 GCA_034693945.1 Dendrobaena attemsi | reverse complement strand
AACAATGATAATCTTAGCAGTCTTGTTGTCAAGACCTGAAACCAAGACCAAGACTTTAAACCTCAAGACGACGACTAAGACTTTTAGTCTCAAGACCGAGACCAAGAGTTTTAAAGGCGAACTCGAGAACGCACACGAGAGCCCAAGACTTCGATGCCGAGAACAACAAGACTGAATATTAGTAGGCTACTAATATCTTTACTAATAATGATAACATTAACAATAGTTACAATTTATAATACTTCCCTGTTAGAAAGCCTAATAATAGGCCTAATTAATGTTAAATTGGCCCCTCTTCATGATTACTGTGACTATTTATTTTTAATATTAATTGATGATAATACAAATTAATAATTATTATCATCATGATAATTGATGATAATACAAATTAATAATTATTATCATCATCATGGTCGTCATGTTAACTTCTTCGCTTTTCTATAGGCCTATACTTGAGTCAATCAGCAATAATAACTATTTCGTTAGATATAAAATTAATGAGAGCTTTAAAGAGACGAGAATTAGATCAGCTATAATTTGATGCATTAAACGTTCGCACAACAGTCCTTGCATAGTCATCAACATTGTCGTGAGCAACATAATTAACATCGTCCTCTGTTCTTGTGTCCTTTCGTTCTCCTTAGATTGTCCTCAACTCGATGCATCGCTATCAGCCACGTGTCCACCTCATTCGGACGTCATCAAAGTCTCCGCTTGACCCCTCCAGTCTGACCTCGATCGACCTTCTCAACCCGGAAGACTACAAGACATTCATTTTTCCCGAAACGACCTTCACAGCTGTCACTGCCTACCAAAACCAACTGGTAACAGGCCACGTGTTGTTTCAAATCACTTGAAGTTCATCTGCTTATCTAATCGTCTGACTTGTTGATATGCCTAGTTGTCTAGTAGCCACACAAATTGTTCATCTTCGTTGCCAACCATGCAGAGGAACACAGATTATATACTAACAGTAGGCCTATAATCACGAATATTATTTACACTATGATAATTATGTAGGCCTATGCAGTGTTATATTAGTCAAAAATGAATTGGGGGGGGGGCAAGAAATGGATTCTCAGAGCATCTATAAACCCTACACCAGAACAAACTGATGACTTTTTTTAGTTATTACTCAGTAAAAATCTTCTACGTATTTTCCAAGCCCAAAAAGACTGATGACCTTCCTTGTTGGTCATTAACCCGCATTTATCAATAAAAGTCCTATTTTGTTTACCATTTTCTCTTTTCTTCTCCCACTTTTCCCTTTTTCGAGCCCCAATAGAACTGGGGGGGGGGAGGGACAAGCTTCTGACCTCAACCTATATATTTTCGCTTAAATGAATGGTCAGACATGTAACTGGGTCCAACCCCTCAAACTCCCTCCCCCGTCAACTAAAACACTGGGCCTATTTTATGAATATTATTTACACTATAATTTGATATGATGAGATATGCTTTGATAAGATATGATATGATATTTACTTGCAGATAACGAGACTTAAGATTGATAGCAACCCATTCGCCAAGGGATTTCGTGATTCCGTCCGACTTACAGAACTAGAAAGGTAAGCCTATTATATAGAAAGAACAAGTATTATTGTTCTTCATTCATTTATTCATTCGATAATTTATATAGCACTTCTTCCACGGGATTACTCAGAGGTACTCCCGACTCTAGCAAGGTCAAAAAGAACAGTTTTTAGATGACTGTAGCACATACCATGCTGAGTGAGTCCTATAGGGAGCAATGGTAACTCAAGGGCGAGGCAATTCCATATCACGGGGTCCACCACAGAAAAGACACTACTTTGCATAGTTGAGGTGGGGCCAAATGGGACAGAGAGCCGCCCTCTCCGCCGAGTGGAGTGTTAAAGGAACGATCACCCTAACCCCAACCACCGACAAACAGAGGTCAAGTAGATAGGTTGGAGGAAGATCAGCATCTCAAACCAGACAGGATATTCTATCTTGAATTCTCTGGCGACCAGGGAGCCAATTTACTCAACGAGAAAAGTTAAAATTGATAAACTGATAGTTTCGGAATTAATGCACGGCTTATAAGTTTAGAACATTGTTATTTGCCAAGTATAAGTTATGTAGAAGGCAGAACAGGAAATCCCAGATGGGAGCGACGATGATGGCTAAACAATAATAAGCAATAATCTTAAAGTAAGATGCAAATTGCTATGCAGAGAAGTAAGACTACACACTTTTGCGAATTAACATAAATACAATAACACCAGAACCTGAACCCAATACAACGTCTCGAGCTATAACTAATTAAAATTGTTCATGCAAATCAGTTACTGACAATTAATTATACAAACGACGAAAGTAATAATTTTAGCTGAATTCGGATTTTATTATTCGAAATTCTGGCCAGTGTTGGTTGAAAGCCCACTCACCACGACAAGGTCCCGACCAACGAGTGAGGGGTTAGTGGGTTAGTAGAACACGACAAGATATGCACGGTAAAAGGTGTTAGTAGTGCCAGATCCACAGCGTATGCTTTGGGGCATGCTTCACAAAAGCCAAATCAATTATGTCGATTTTTTAGAACTGCTCACCAAATTTTCTTCAAGTTGTCAGCATAATGACTGATTGTGAAACAGATAAATTCAATAATCCGACTGTTTCTTAATACCGTATTTTACTCAAGCATTGTATTTTTTCAAGAAATATTTCCAGGGTAATAAAAAATTAGTGAAAAGTTCTGCCAGGCAAGTTTTCCTTACTAATTTTATATTATATTCACTTTACAGTATAGTGGATCTGACGCTGGGTGTTAGTAGGACTATTATTTACTGATGTAAGATGCTCGTTTTATAGTCCTATAGATAATTATAAATAAACGGCTCCTTCTTTGAAGATTAACAGATGACCAACGTCAATTTTCTTTTCCGTTGAGAAGATACAAATGTTCTAACGTCCAACCTTCCAGCTGTCTTTACCTACGTCAAAATCTCTTGTAGAATTCATGTCAAATGTTCCAAACAGCAAATTATCTTTTGCAACAATCGTTTCTTCTCTTGAGGGCGTGAAGATTAGAAGTCAGAATGTTCCAAACTTCAATGATTCTTTTACAGCATTCAATGCTCTTGAAGCATAGATGTATTTTTCTTCTCCTGGCGCTTCACTGCTTTTCCATTTGATCTGGACTTTGAGGAGGAAACGATGACGTTCGCTTTAGATGGACGACGAAGCTTGACCATTAATAATTATATTTATACTATAGTGTTCTGTAGTTTTTCATATAACTTATACTAAAAGCGTCCGATCCCTAAAGTATTTAAAAAAGTAAAACAGAAAAAATATCAGTTTCAAATACCTGGTGTCTTTGCTGAAGTTGACTTCGCTTTAAGTCGGCCATATTTTTAAAGATGATTCCTGGATTTTTATTTACTGAAAACAACTCTCCTCTTCTACAACGAATTAAACTTAATACTTTAAAAATAGAAACTTTAGCAATAGAAAGCTGCGAACATGCCAAGCCAAATTCTACAAGCTACATGCATTACAGTGTCTTATAGGCTTACAACAATGAGCAGAAAAATCTTTATTTCAAATACCTGTTGTCTTCTTCTTTAAGCCTTGCGATGTTCAAGTTGACTTTGCTTTGACGCTTCCTTTTGCTCAGAGATGTTTTTCTGGATTGTTTTACTTGCATTTGCTAAAATAAACTGTCAGAGATTCAACTGAGAATTACTTGAAAACATAGAAAAATACGAAAAAAATTAATTTGATGTACAAGCTGGTCATCAACTATAAATTATGCTTAATTATGTTTTAGAAAATCGGAAAAATCAGAATTTCAAATACCTGAATTTGTGTTTTGCTTTGTTGAAGTTGGCTTTGCTTTGACATTGGTCATAGAATGCTGAAGACGATTTTGCAACTGTTTATTTTCTGAAAACACTCAACTAGGATAAACGTAGAGGTGAAAAATCATAGTTAAATACAAAGTTTTAATAGAATAGTAGAACAGTAGAATCTGAATTTGATATACAGGCCTACCTGCAGTCTGCTTTTCTTTTCTTTTCTTTGTTGAAGATGATTTCCGTATCCTGAAAACACTCCTTTAAGCAGAAATTGCTTTAAAGCTAGAACAAGACGTAGAAGCTAAGTTTGCTGATGTCAGCTGTTGTCATCAAATATAAATTAATTAGTTAGTTAGATAAAAATCATTTTTATGTAAGATCAAACAATAATTCATTTTTAAGTGGTGTAAGAAATCAAGATCATTTAGTTCTCTCATGCCGTCTGTTGCCTGTTTTAATCGATTATTTTGATAACAAACGATCACAATACCTTGCAATATCGATCACAGTCGATCTTGATTTTATTTTTGAAACTTTCGCCTACATGGAAAACGTTCTTTAATCGACATTTTTGAGAAAACATTAAATTTTCTGAAGATATTCTCAATAAAGGCGAGAAATCATATTACGTGCCCATGACAACCGATTTGACGTCATTGATGCTCTTTGTTTTACAAGATGACGTCATCAATCATCAATCACAAGCCAAACACGGAACCCATGTTGATCACGTGCCATTTTGTGTTGTTGTGTTGCGCTTCAATGGCGCAATGTCTTTAAAAAGGTCATTACTCTCCGGGGCCTGGGTTTGGATCTTGAAGGGGCGCTATACAAATTACTTTGATTGATTGATTTATTGATTGATCGAAAAGGTTTTCCACAAGGAAACCTCCTCAAATTTTTTCTGGCTAAACCCTTGAATTTGGCCGATGTCAACAAAGAGATGGATTTGGCTCACCGTTGGCTTCGGCAATCGTAACTCGAACTTCGCAACTTCCGGGTTCGCAATTCCCTTCATATAGGCATTGGGTCCCTTCCAACGACCTCTTATACATTAATAGACAGACCTTCCTGTGTTTAGCTGTCCGATGACTCTGACGAAATTTTCAAGAGCAAGAAGCAAGAGTAAGAAACAAGAGTAAGTCAGCGTAAGAAACAAGGATACAAATAGATATGTCGGAGTACATTCGCGGGATCGGTGATTTAACTATGTTAATTATTAACAGTGAAACTGGTTCAGGTGACTCAGCAGAAGTCACGTGTTACCACCGACCATGTCCCTCCTAACTTCTGAGCAGTATACAGTTTATCTTCTGTTTTGGTCTCCTCCACTACCCTTCAGAAACCAGGCCTATACACATTGTTTATCCGGCCATGGGCATAGGCTACTCTGATGTCACAGACTCAATCTGACTATACAGCATAGACAGATATCATTGGTGCTTTCAATTGACCATCCCATCCTCCGTCATCGTCCATTCTGTTAAAAGAAGTGATCAATTAAGCTTAATAAGAAAAGAACTCCGCCAACAAGAACAGCAACTCTGCTGAGACCAGACGAGGCGCTCTATAATATTAGAATTTTACCACAGTGCACAGATGTAGACTACATAACTAAAGAAAGTCGTGTCGATCAAGATTAGATTGAAACACGCTTAACCAATTTTTGTTCCGACGGCAACGGTCTCTATTGTCATAAGCACGTATTCCTCAAGATTAACTATGAATGTCTTGCAAAGAATTAATAGCAGTGCGGCTATAGTGGCAGGTTCCCGGTACTCTGTAACACTGTACCCTCTGATGATATCTTTATAATTAGAATATCACATGAATCGCTCTAATGTGTTCTTATCTGAAACCGACATTTCATTGAAGGAAAGACGGACTTATCATGCGGGACCTGCCTTCCACTGCAGCCAAATCTGGTTCCCTGTTCATGGCTTCGATTCCTAACAAGTATGGTCAGCGCTTTGAACGTCAACATCCGAAGCCTAAATGTACGTCCGAAGATCAAGCAAAAAATGTCGAACAAGTCTTGCTCGGAATCAGGAAAGTCAACACAAAGACAGACAGACTCAATTCATTTGGACATGAACTCGGTCAGCAACACATTTCCTCTGACTTCTCTATAATATCCTCAATCAAATTCATATCAAGCTGCAGGCTAATTGTTCTCATGATATACATGTATGCACATGCAGGATTATAAGTAGGCTCGCAGAATTATAAGCTTAAGTATATACCTTTCACCTTTTTGTTCCACTTGTCAGGACCACAATGGCCCAGACTCGATCCTTCGCTAGCGCAGGTCCCTCAATTTGGAATTCACTTCCCCCTAGTCTTCGCTCTGCCTTTCTCACTGCAAGTGTTTCTACATCTTTCTCTCATCTCAAAACCTATCTATTCTATCGGGGTCTTCTCACTGGGAGCGCTTCTGAAGGGGCAAATGCTGTGAGAAGCGCTTTATAAATTCACAAATACAATACAATACAATACAAAAGATGTCGCAACTTTGCAGCTGACTAGTAGGACCGAACTCTTTCAATATTCAAACACGATCAATCGCGGATGAAATCTCTTCCAGGTTAACTTTGAAGTTGACGTGAAGCACGCATACAGGTGAAGCCGTAAGAATGTCACATGGGAGTAACCCGAGTGAAGCTGGGTACCAGAGCTATTATTGAGCTCTTGCATTTTGCACGGTATACTACTTAGTATAGTTGACGCACCTGTACGTGGTATACGCAGCATTTGAAGATTTTGTGTCTGAATATGCATTAGTTATCATCTAGGCTGCTGTGTTTGTACGATGTGCATGAGATCTGTGGATCCTTCTGAAGATCCTGATCTGCCACTGTGTTGCTTGTGAACAATGTATTCAATATATATATATATATATATATATATATATATATATATATATATATATATATATATATATATATATATATATATTATGATGGCTTCAGCCTTTGGTGCTCACTAAATTTTTCTTAACCTATAGTGTTCATATTATATAAAATGCCTTTCCGCATTACATTATTTAATCCAATCTACAGGTTTATCCGCTAGTGTGCGTGTGGATCTACATTTCCTTACAGTGCTCTTACAGACTTTAATATATCTAACGTTTCAGAATCACGCTTTCAGTCTTAATAATGTTCAAATTTTCTGTTGAGTGCGCATAAAACATCGACCGTAATGCGCCTCCGTAGACGTATACATATACCTCCTAACTCGTCTTGTTCACACTTTTCACCGACATCTTAGCAACGCTATATGGAAGTTGGCGCTGTTCTGAACTACATGCAGTTAATTAATCAGTGTAATAAAGGGTCTCTCTTGTGCCGTTCTCTGTTTGTTTGGGCCTAATGGTTTCCTGAATAAAAATAAATAAATCAACTGGACATTCAAAGGGAACACCCCCCCCCCCATCTCCCGATGGCATATAAAAATGTAATAAGGCCAACGTGTGCGAGTATTTCCGTTGTGCTGCCGCATAGTGAAGAGAAGCTTTCATCTTAACCGATCGCTTGACAAATGGCTTCTCCATTCAAAACCGAATTCAAAATAATTGACAGCTCTTTGTGTGTCGGATATTACTACAGTATATGCCTTTGTATGCATGCGTGTAGTGAAATGCTTGAATGAATTTATGCATGCAAACAGGTATACGAATTCATTTCTTCAGAATTGCATGTAGACATAAGCCTATTAATATACATATATATACATATATATAACGCGTGTATTTTAAATCATGTGTATATACGCAAGATATATGCATGTTTGTATGGACTTACCTAATTTCATTCTATAACTTAGGATCTTATATAAGCCGACAAAACTGTGTCTTTAATCTGGTCATGTTAAAACGTTACAAATCAGTTCACTACTGCAAACGATGCAATCAATCAGTTTTGATTATTGACATTCTAAGCTGCCAGAATGAAACTTGTTAACAGAAGCAGACGAACTAATAATGTCAGAGCTCGCACCAATCAATCAATCAGTCAAAATTTATATAACGCCTTTTCAAGATCTCTACTCGGAGGCGCTTCCGACCCAGGCGAAGCGGAAATGATTGCTATGCTTGTGTCTGTAAAGGTATTGAATGCTAGTATAATTATGTTTTTGAATAAGGCCCGAAAAATGAAGTTGTTATCATACATAGCCTATTTGAACTGCTTTGTTTTCGTTTGAAATTCAGAGTGGATTGGCTGCTACGACTTACTTTTTCATAATATTAATAATTGCACGACGCTGTTGCTCGTGCAAGTAGACCTTTACGATGAATGAGCATAGTCCGATTGCATTGGCAACCTGAGCATTTAAAACACAGCTACATGTATGGGCGCCCGGCACTAGCTTCTTCAAGAGCGGTGTTTCGTGTCAGAGGGTCTCGTGACTCTCGTCTAGAGATAAGCCTACCAAGTGGAAGCACAAGTCCAATTGTCAAAAGGCAAAATACAAAGGAGCTGCTTAAGCGTCTTAAATGGTATTAAGGCATTTGACAAGATAGAGATGTTGATAGAATGTGTTTCATTTATCTAGGCATTTCTAGACCGCCCCTTCAAGTCTCCTGCTATAGTCAGAGGCGGTCCCGACTACAACCCGAAGGAGTATCGGAGTTTTCACCCTAAAGCGCCACGAGCAACTGTATATAAGTGAAGGACTTGTTTGTTAAGTTGTTTGGGCCAGGGTTCCAACGCGGTGGCTCGGGTCTGAATGGAACTCGCGACCCTTCGAACGTAAGGCGGCGACTATCCCACTGCTACACGCACACCACGTGTGCTAGCCCGACATTTTAAATCTCTGAGTGTCCGAATACAGGCAGCGGGAATTGTATAAGGGATTAGACAACCCTTATAAAGTGTCAAATCTCGAACAATCGGGGTCGTATAATATTAAAATGTTTTCTCAGGCATTGTACGAAAAAGACAGAGACTGAACCATCGTTACTTCTGAGGATGCAATTTCAGATTGTCTGGCGTGAACTTCAATCTCTGAGTTTAATTTTATATATTTATTTATGCATTTCTATACCGCCCCGTCAAGTCCACTACTCAGATGAGCTTTTCACGGCGAAGCGCAACGAACAACTGTAGGTGAATTACTTGCTCAAGGTCCCTACGCGGTGGCTCGAGCCTGAATCAAACCCGCGACCCTTCGGACGCAAGGAATCGATTATCCCACTGTTCCACACACGCCCAATGTGCTAGGCCGGGATGTTAAATATCTGAGTGTTGGCAGGCATTAGGCTCGTACTCGGTATCGTGCAAACACACGGCCGACGCGATAGTCTGAGTGACGGGAGAATAATAGGCCTACTAGACTTATAATTTATGAGGAACTCACAGAATGGGGACTATAGGCTCTAACACTATAGACTTCAGCAGCGCCTTCTCAACTGCCGTACATTGACGTTTCGTTTATATAAACTTAGGCATAGACACGAAACGAGATCAACCTCAGAACCTTCAGCTTTCTCGTCGCGTAAATTTGTAATGAGGTGTATTGTATTTAATAAACATCGAGACAGTGAGAGACCTATTTGTCTATAGGCCTACTCTGCATGATAAAAGTCGCTTGCGGAAAAATAGGATGAACTTAGTTTCCGTCGAGCTATGATTTATAGGTCCATTTGCGTGTATGTGTGTCCTTTTGTATACGTGAATTGTGTATACAAGCCGTACAATACACATGTTTTACTTTACGGGTGTCCAATCAAATATGTGAATGCTTGTATTATGTATGTAAGAATACGACATTACGCATGCAGTTAAGGAATGCATGTAAACGTGTGTGTGTATAGCCGTATTTATGTATGCAATGTATACTGTGCAGTATGCATGCATGACTGTATGAGTGTATGTATGTTTAATTGTGTGTAGAATTGATAAGTGATTAGAGTTGAAACTTAAAAGGTTGATAAATTTGCACGCACACATGTAAATATGAGAGGGACAGAAGCAAAGACTGAGACACATGCACGGAGAGATCTATTCAGCCCAAAATATTATGCAGCTACACAATTTAGTATATATGTATACAGAAGTCTGCCTTGGAGCGCATGTTCCCTGTAATGCGGTAAGGTCTGCAAAATCGCCTTAAGTTGAAGAGGTTCGTTGATCGGAAGACTGCTTCAGATTACTATTGCCATCTAGGAATCGGAATATATAAGACGTCACGCTCAGGCGAGTGAGCAAGTAAACAGCGTCCAGGTGGCTTTGAGAGATTGAGAATTGGATTGTCCGCCTCTGCTAAATGTCCATAATCCTGTGGACTTGCCAAGCACAGCAGCATTGGAGTCCCAAAGGCAGAAAATAGGCTTATCCAGCCAAGAACGATTGATTTCTTAAAGCAGAAGCAAACATGTATTGTATTTGGATGGATAGCTAGATAGCTATAGATAGCTTCAATATGCTTCGTGTAGATTGTTAAATAGCTAGATAGTTAGATAGCTATACAGATCATGTATAGAATGGATGGATGGATTGATGGATGGATGGATTGATGGATGGATGGATGTTAAGATAGATTGATGGATGGACGGATGGACCGATGGATGGTTGGTTGGATTAATGGATCGATGGATCGATGGACCGATATATAGATTGTAGATAGGTTGAGTTGATAACAGACACTAGACAGTGATAAGCAACCTCTTTCGCGAAGCATTTTGCATTTTGCAATACCAATTTACAAGATGATGGCGAAACTTAACATAATTATGGCAATATCAATATATGCGAATAGAGGGTTACACAAAATGCACTTGGATATCTAATTAAAGAATTAAACAAAATTTAATTCTCATAACATAAGCTTACTTTGTTGAACACGTGTTACAGTAATGATAGTTCGTTGATCCTTTAGGTTATTTCAAACTACACTGAAACTGTATACGCCTACAAGGCAACTAAAATTATGGAAACACACAATGCTAATGTACCTAATGACGAGAGGTCAATCAGTTAGCCGTTCCGGATGTCCGTCCATCCGTCCGTCTGTCTATCTGTAGTCCGTCTGTTCGTCTGTCTGTCTGACGTTGTATTATCCTTCCTCTGTCAGTTTGCATTGACGTTCCAATCAAACCTTCTTTCTTGCCATGGATTTGTCTTGTTAGGCTATGTTTAGCAACAGATGCGTACCTCAGATTCCACGCACATGCAGAAACCGCTTTTCCCTCTGGCGACGTACCATTCACCCCATCCACCATATCTACCCCATCCACCCCATTCACCCCAATCACCCCATCTACCCCATCCACCCCATCCACCCCATTCAATCTCCTATCAACCTGTTCCTCTTCAATGCCTCAAACGAATTAGCAGTAATTCGATGAGGTGAACACCAGAATGTTTTTACTATTCGTCCTCTGCTGTTGTGCTCGCCGGCGTTCATTTGAACACTTAGTCTCACAAATGATTCCCTCGCTGGACACGAACGACTCTTAAACAGAACATTTTCAAAGGCCTGTAAATGCGATTCTTCCCTATCCAATTCGTTTATGCTGTACGTTTTTGCCCTCTCTGTATTCCAGACCAAACTAGTTAGTCCGGTTCGAGTTTCTTGTGGATACTATCGCATAGCTATGCGAATTTAATTTGTCTTTTGCTAACGTTCTAGTCTATAAACGCCTTCAACTATTCCAATTTACAGAGTGGCTCAATCAAACAGTTCCAAACCCACCATACCTGAGTCCTCTTGTCTGGGGCTGTGCTTAAATGATTGTTCGAAACAAGTCAAACTTGAATTTCTTCAATCTGGGCCATTTTAATCATCAGTCATTTATGTTGCGCCACTACTAGAATACGCCTATGTTCATTGGGTTGCGACAACAATTCAATGGCACTAGGCTACAAAATGAGCTTACAGCTTCAATTAGATTGGTCTGACGCCCCAGGTATCTCGAAGAACATACTGATTGTTCTTCATACAGGCCAAGCATTTAGTAAGCAGCGCCAACACATAGCAGCATTATAGAAGTCGATTTAGAGAAACATGAAATAGGCTACAGCATAAATAGGCTACAGTACAGCTTTCAAAATATACTGTAGCCATAGGCTATCATAGGCTACAGTAGCCATAGGCTACAAAAGGTCAATATTTAGAAAGCGCAATTTTGTATGAAGCGTCTTATGTAAAAGCGCTCAATTAAGAATTGAAGTGCTGCGTCATGAGTTCAGCAGCCATTTAACACTATAGAGTATCTAGACAAGTTCAGTTGTCCGTGTCAGTCATAGAGTTGCCACGTGCGCAGCTCATTCGAGAAATGCATGAAGGGCGCTATATAATGGGTCTTGAAACTATAAGAAGTGAAGACTACAATGTCTGAATAACAGAGCGGCAACGGTTAAAATTGTTCCTCTAGAGGTGGCAGAGATCCAATTCTTTGCCAATCTAAACCAATGCCTATCCAGCGACTCAATATCCTTAAATATTCGCTATTTGCTTTTCGGGTAAGCATAAAACGTTAGAAACAGGAGCACACGGCCGATTGTAGTAAATGATCTCTTCCTATTTGGTGGAGAATCTCATAATTCAGTCGGTGGATCTCAAATCCGAGGTGCCAGATCTAAGATCCGACATGATCCGGCTGATTTTAACCACTGCAGATTGGTTGATAGAATTCCGGCAGCCTCATTCGATCTGTTCATCCAATCCCCCCAACAGCTCTGCAATGTCAGTTCCAACACGTGGAACGCCAAGGTCGAAACAAATAAACCGGTGAAGCCACACTTCGTGGAATACGATGAACATGAATTGCACGATGCACAGCCGAGTGTTGTGATTCCAGGTTTTCTACCCGTTGTCCCTATGTTGATTGCACTCGATACAGCTAAACAACGCCATGGGAAACTATGGCACACCGTATATTTAACGTGGTGGCAGCAGTGTAGGTGGTAGTTGTGCCTCATTTGATGGTATTAATGATTGCAATTGTCATGGTAGTAGCATGAATGAAGCGGTTGTAGTATAGAGATGTAGCATAGAGATGGTTGTGGTTGGCATGAATCAAACGGATTACGACATCTATTAAGGTCTACATGCATCTACAATTTCACTAAGTCCCGTAGCCACAGTCATTTAGTGATGACGCATGCATATATTATGATGACATCCCATCCTAGAAGTTGTGATTTAATTTGCTTTGAATTAGACAATAGATTTCCATTCAGTAAACCGATTACTCCAGTCTGTAACCCACATCACGTTTTCCTCATTCCACCAGTGGCGATTGCACATTTCCGGTACCATCGCGTTAGTTGCGATGTCGTGTTCGGTTAGCGTGCGAAAATCAGTGATGCGTGACTGATCTTGAGGCCATAAAAACTGAATACTCGACGGAACTCTTGAAGAGACGCAGCGCTGCGTTCATATGGAAGCGAATTCAGTTATGAGCGTCTGATGGAAACGGGAAATGCATGCCATGTCATGACATGCCGTGCCCTAATGGAGCGAAATCATGTCTCATGCTGGCAGTTCGTAAATGGTCTGCAGGAAAAGGAAAACATGATTGGACGAGGCATTCGTTTTCTCGGACATTAAACGACTGAAATTAAAGCATCGCAACATTTTTCTAGGTGTATATGTGTGCATGTTCATGTGTGTGTGTGTTTGTGTTTGGTGTATGTGTGTGCTCAGGTGTAGGTGTGTATGTGTGTGTGTGCTCAGGTGTGTGTATTGCAACTGCCTATCCTCATTATTTTCATACCACAATCAACCCAAATCATCACCATTGTCCCAACCACAGCCACCGCTATACTACAATCTTCACTTCAATGCATATGGCCCCCTCTACCACTGCCACCATCACGACAACAGCAGCTGCAATAATGCATCACTAGGGCCGGCAATGGCGCATAATAACTGTATTGAACATCGCCTGACCGCCATTTATGTGGCGCCCGATCGGGGCGTGATTGATGTCAGATGGTCAAGCGTCCGAATCAGCAGAGAATGGAATTTCGTTGTAGTCCCCAACGACCGAACTCTTCATCATCGGAAGCACAATCGCTTCCTTCTTCTCCAGATGCCTATCTCCCTCTCCGTCTGTCCGGCTGTTCCAGCTTCCTAACCTGGATAGCTCATTGGCAAGCACGGCCAAGTACAGCAGCGTGATTAGAATTAGAGCGTACTATTGACCTTGGTTATTCGTTAGGCTCTGGATTCGAGATTATAAAAATATATAGACGTGCTGTATATATATATATATATATAGGCACTGCCAAGCTCTGTTACAGAACCTGTTTTTTGCCTGTATTTATTCATACGTTTATATAGCGGCCCTTCAATGATAACTGCCTTGGCAATACAATTACGTATACACACGAATTCGCCATCTTCATAGACATTGCATGATTGGTTGACACAAGAAGTCTTTTAGATTGATCAGTTACACGAGCAGTGATGGGTTAATCTCGGTTAAACTTTGACGCAGAATCCATCATTTCTATGCAATGCTTGGGGAGGACATTGAATAGACGTCAAATCGATCTTCCACCTGCGGATGTTGATCTTTAAAGCTAAATACTTGCCCTGCAATACTTCGTATAGACTTGAATGTCTCATCTCTAAGCTTCACTGTAGACAGCAGCAGCCATGAAAAGTGAAGAAACGCAAAATCTATTGATGACTTTCAATCTGGGCTCTACCCTGTGGACCCATTCGTACTATAATTCTAAGTTTGTATCTTTCCCATGGCAATGGGTTCTATGTATTACTTCTTTTCAGCATGTTTGAACTATGCATAATAATATGCATATAGGCCTACGTAAGATATAAGATTATATAATGTGGACTCATGAAATAAGTGCAAGATTATATGCAAATACAAGGTGGGCCAATGAAAAATGACCCAACTAAAGGGTTTGCTAATATGTTCGTAAAAACTAAGAATTATTTAATCCAATTTTACATACTGAAAGCAATTTATATTTACGTACATTTGTCAAATTCAACGTAAATATTTAAAACATAACAAATGTTATACAACTTGTAGGGAGCCCACCCCTTATTTATTATTGGCTCAAGAACATGTAATGCAACAACTAACGATGTTACACAATTAATCACGTCTCAAATAATTGTTATCAAGCTTGATATTACTTCACAACATGTGTTTAACAAGTCCACCACCGGTGACCCGACATGTTCTTTGTCCCCTTTATTAAGTTTTTATAGCTTTGTTGCTGGGTTCTTGCGCTCGCTACAAATTTCCACAAGGATATCGAAAACGCTAAAGAGACTCAGAACATATGCGGATACCAGTAGTACACACATTGAATACAAGTTGAGACGGAATATAAAAGTTTTAACCAACAATTATTTCAGATGCGATCTAATAAAATCCTTCTTGTAACTTTTGTTGGGTCACATGTTATTGAACCATCAGAATGCAGAGGGTGGACTCGCCGTAACTTTTGCTAAGTCATAAATATTTTGATTAATTTAGCCGCTGTATAGGCTATGTAAATATGTACAGTCTTTTAACCTGAAGAATTTCATTAAAATATTTCTACTGTTGATAGAAATATTACAGAAAAACTGTTACAGTGCGTTTCTCAGGTATCCAAAACAGGGGTGGGCTCACTAAAGGTTGTATAACTGTTGTTCTGTTTGAGATATTTTTGTGAAATTTGCAAATCTATAAGAATTATCGTTCGGTTTGTAAACCTGAATTTACAAATTTCCAGTTTTGACCGAAATATGAGAGCATCATACGTAATTACGTATGGGTTCATTTTACTGACCCACCCTGTATTCACACATTTATACTTACGTACATACAAAAATGTATAGGTCACATGCTTATATATTCACAGAACCTTTATATATGATATATATATTTCTGCAATATTGATATTATATTACTTTATAATAAGAGCAGTTTGTGGATCTATGACGGATGATGGGCTTCCATTTGTGACAGCTGCTGATGCTGGTGCTGAAGAAGATTCTGAGCGAGGGATGATCGTTCTGTGTGGTATTCTATTTCATATTAACTTCCTGTCTTATATATTGCCAGATAGTCCTTTGGATAATGCATGGACACTTAAAACTGCTAGTCGTCCTGCGTTACACTTATTTCTTTTAACAGTGTGAATAGTATACCTTAAGTGAAAATGTTCGCTTGGTATTGTCAATGTTGGTTGATACATACTATAATAATAATTTTGTTTGCCCCGAGGTATAAATGATCCCTCAGGGACTCATCTAACGCCTAATGATAAAAGCCTGGAACGGCACCTAATAATAATTGTCCATGTATAAAATATCATATGCAATTATACATACGTTAGGTGAGAGAAACTCATTATAAGCTGGCCTTGTCTTGTCAACACCTTTACTTTATTAAAATTAATAGTTAATTATTTAGGTGGCTATGACTGTGCATGTTGGATGACCTGAATTGATTGTGGAAAAGAATACAGGAAGGTTATGAGAATGTTTTATTATACTTATAATCTAGTATGTCAAAATTGTCCGTTTTGATTTAACATAATAATTTTCTGTTTAGACTTATATATATAATATATATATATATATATATAGCAAAGATTCTACTATGACTGCAACTATTGGCAGTAGCAATATCGCATCACTGTAAAAACCCGGATATCTATATTTCAATACGACCGTAATTCCTTGGCTTCATAATCTACAAAACGTGAGTTTGTGAACGATTTATGTCTTTGCTTACTAAGGCCGGGTTAATTGCAGCACGTAACTTGCTCATCAATAATAAACAGTGAAATGCAATATTGCAATTATGAGCCCTAGTATAGCAATTTAGATAGAAAGTGCACACTGCAGTAGGGATGATGGCTCATTTGTTTCTCAGCGAGGGATGAAGAGGAGGAGGAGGACAGGGAAGAAGATGGCACTCATGCATCTCACAACGATTAGTCGTTAGATTGGCTCATGATAATTATCATTTAGGTAGTAGTGTTTAATCTAATCCCCTTTTCTAAGAGGGGAAAGTCAAGAACTTGGAAGGAGAAATAACAAATGTTTTGATCTCTGGTTCTTTTTTTCTCCGCCATTTTCTGACTGAAAATCAGATGCAAGTGCAAATTTAGTCGATGATCTTCTTTTACCAAATCTATCAGCTGAAAATCAATATCCAACTTCTGAATTCTTTTTTCAGTTATTAGTCCTATTTCGACCTTTCTTTTCTTTTCCAAATAGTCAATTTTAGTTTAAACTCTCTTTGCTGCTTCAACTTTCCTGTGACATTTATAGTTTCGCCATTTTTTCAGGGAGACTGCTAATCCTAGGGGAACTTCCCCACCCAGAGACGTCTAGACTGAACACTGATCATTAGGAAATCAGAAATACATTCCCCAAATCTAACGAGCGGCAAAACATAATTAGAACTATGACCGTTTAGTGGTCAGTCAATGCATCATTCATTGCGTACCGGTTCTATCGGGAAGTCAAAGTGGGACGGTTGACTTATAGTCCATTCAAATATCAACTAGAGGTGCAAATCACTAACATTCATGTATGTGGGGCGTGGTGGCGCAAGTGGGAGGGTCGCCGCCGTCATTGCTTAGGGACCTTGGGCAAGTCCTTCACTCACGGTTGTTGAAGGCGCTTCGGCGTGTAAACTCCGACACACCTGCGGGCTGTAGGCGAGGATCGCCTCTGAATAGTATAGTATAGTGGACTGAAAGAGGAGGTATAGAAATACACACATACATACATGTATACCTGCAGATTATAACCTTTTCTTCAAAAGGTCCTACGTAGTAAGTTGTGATGGTGTCACAAGTTCTCAATGCTGAGGGCTAAGTGAGGCATACTATAACCCTATTTTAATATAAATAATTATATTCGCCGAGAACATAAAATTGCGACTTACAACTGCGACTTCATTGTTTTCTGTAATAGGTATTTTGTTTGCTTCAACATGATAGGACAAAATTACAAGAATGCTTTAAGATTGAGTTATGGGTGGCCAAGCTGCAAAAAATAAAGATGCCTAAAGCACAAAGGCAATTACTTTTGTGCGTCATTTGCCACAAATGAGTTGCTCAATGAAACACGCTTTTCAAATGTACATTTTGAATGAAGGTTTTCTTAAGTGATTTTGCTGCAGCCTGTAGAATTGGAATTCTGACGGACATAAAGCTACTTGGATGCTTCCTGTACAAAATAGGTCGTATGATGAAATTGACCTCTTGTCTGGCTCTATGACCTACAACAACGGTGAAATAAAACACATGAATGAAGGAGCAAAACTCAAAGATTGCAGATGTTCGCTAGACTCCCTGACACTTAGTCGGAAAACAAATATGCAACTTGGACAGATCATGCGAACAGCTGAAAGCCTGAATGGACATTGCAAACACATGGGTAATTGGGTATATATAGGTATCATTTTAACATTTTATTTTAGCATTTCTGTACCGCTCCTTCAAGTCTCCTACTATTCAGGGCGGTCCCGACTATAGTTCGAAGGAGTATCGGAGTTTTTAAGCTGAAGCGCCACGAACAACTGTAACCTATAGGTGAAGGACTTGCTCAAGGTCCCTATATACTTGGTGGCTCGGGTCTGAATCGAACCCGCTATCCTTCGGACGCAAGGCGGCGACTATCTCACATTCTCACTGTTCCACACATGCCCAATGTGCTAGCCCGAGATTTTAAATCTCTGAGTGTCCGCAGACATCGGGAGTCGAACACGGTCCATGCAAACACACGGCCGGCGCTCTCCCAACGTAGCTAACTAGGCTAGTGTATACACCGTGGTTCAATAAAAAGTAAGCCAAACTGTTTTTGTTATATCTCTAATCTTCTTTCTCCTCCGTCAAGCGCCGCGCTGACGATGACGCCTCTAATGCCTGATAATGAATCATCCTAAAATTTTCCAGATATTTAGAGAATTGAGCCCAAAATGTTATCTTAAAATATCATATGATTCCACACATTGTATATGAGTCTTTAAATTTCATATACCGAAATTTAGGTTTACAAGCAAGTTTCTTTCAGATTTTGTCAAAAGTAGGCTAATTCTAACACGAAACAGTTTAATTATTTTGTGAAGAAATTCTCAGTTGTAGGCCTATGGTTTGATGATTTAAGTAAAGAAGATGTTCGAAATGTCCGCCTTATGCTTGTACGCAAGCCTGTAAACGCTGGCGCCATTGAGCAACAGCCCGTCAATTATCCTCTTTCGTAAAAACGCCGTCTTTTTGAGCAGGAAAACACACGGAAGTCGATAAATAAAAAAAGTAAGTATGTGCATTTTTGGAACCACTAACAAAATAATTATAGTTCAAGTTTAATATTTTGTTCATAAAATAAAATAAATGGTAGTTAAAGATTGATTCCTTTTATTGTATCAAGAAATCGAAAATTGTTCGTAAACTTAAATTTTGGTATATGAAGTTTTAAGACTCATATAAAATGTGTGGTATTTTGGAATCATAATTATAATTTGGAATAACATTGTTGGTTCAATTCTCTAAATATTTGGAAATTTTAGGATGACTCATTGTCAGGTATTCGAGATATATCAAAACCTATTTGGCTTACGTTTTATTCAACCACGGTGTATATAGACACCGTGGTTCA
>JAQFXW010000399.1:0-19413 GCA_034693945.1 Dendrobaena attemsi | reverse complement strand
GCACTGACTTGAATCGCTAGTATTGATAAACCGTTGCAGCTGATATATGTGAACATTAGTTCTATCTCGACGAAGCATTATTGGAACAGTCAGGTGGAAAAGGATGATGTACTGCATAACATTGAACCTGGAATCGATAATGTGTATTCAAGGGATCTCACTCTGATTGAATACTAGTAGAATGTGAACTGTAGCTAGGGTGATATAAACTAACTACTGCATAATGGGAGCATTGATCGATAGAGCACTTGGACATTTAGGCATTATGGCAGAACTTTTTGGTTAGTCGAGAAATTTTTGAAATTCTTTGGATTGGGCTTTGCAAATTTCAGCCTCGTCTTGACTTCGAATTCCGGATGAGGTCATCCGCTTCCCTTGTGGGGGGAGATTGTGGCGAAATTTGGCCCCCCGATTTATTTTACGAATTTATATTGTATTTTTAAGAACAGACGTTGCTGGCCTTTTATTACCGATCAGGTTTTACTACGCTGCCATCGCAGTTTGTTTACTTTTGTTATCTAGTGCAGAACGTCACTGCTAGAACTATTATTATATTTATAGCACGGCGAGTTTGCTGCTGCGTGCATTTAGATATATATTATTATTTGCAGCGTTGCGTGCTAGGTACGAACGATGTATTATTAGACTGCCGGTCTGTCTGTTAAGCGATTCCGCGCCAAGCCGCGGCAAACTTTAGCGAATCGCAACGCTTGAAACTAGAGTAGAGCGATTTACTGTAATGCGATAGGCGACCGGAGGGCGTGGCTTGGTGCCGCGATTTTGTATATAAGGGCGAGCATTTGTGTGCTAAGACGGTCATAACTTGGCTTGCTTGTCGTGGGTGACTGACGAATAAAGAGTTGACTGCAGCTGATCTTCGAGTTCGTCTTTGCTTGCTATAGAAGGACGCCGGACGACCGCACCCGGTCGACCGCCTATCCGGTTGTCCCCTAGAGGAGAGAAGGCTGAAACCGGTCGACCGCACCCGGTCGACCGCCTGACCGCACCCGGTCGCCACCTAGCGACAGAAAGCTGACGACCGCCGGTCGACCGTTCTGAAACCGGTCGACCGCCTACCTGTGGCGCCACCTAGAGGGGAGAAGGCTGACCGCTGTGCCTATTGGTCCTCTATTAGTGAGGGACGCTGCGAACATCGTGACGCTTAACGCGCACCTGGATGTTCGTAGACCCTGAGCGGCACGAGTTAGAGCTCCTCATAGAACAGACGTTGCGGTCTGGGTTCGAATCCTACCAACGACGAGTCTTCAGCGGCAGCGTGTAAGCCCACAGCCCGAAGGGTGTGGCCGAATCTACGAGGACGAGGAACGGAGGCAGATCCTGACGAAGAACCCTTGGGTCCAAGTTCCTGTCCCGAGAGTGGGGATTTTCGTCATAATATTTATATTTGTATATTATATATATATTTATATTTGTATATATAAACAAGAGTCAAAGACATAGATAGAGAGACCAGCAAACAGATCCAACACTTATTATATGCAAACAAGCTAGGTACACTTGATTAAGTAGTAAGCAGGCAAGTAATAAAGTACGTGATTAAGTAAGTAAGTTGACGAATACCTGGTGGACAGCGGGCATCAACTGTAGTAATGCCGTATAGTCTGCCATTAGCTCCAGATGGTAGAGCTAGATCCTCATTCATTCTTACAGGTGGTAAAATAACGGCATTTGGCAAGGTGGCTTTCCTGCAAGAAAAATATATTTAAGCCGACTTGTTACCATCTGGTTCAGAAGACCAATATTGGTCAGAACTTTCTTGGGTTTCGTGGCTCTTTATTTATACAATTTTTCATACCAAGTCAGAGGTTTGAATGCGGATCCATCAGTTTTTTACAGCTGAGGGAGAGCTTATTTGTCTCTATTGAAGCCTATGTGTGTTTTAATATTCTCATAAATGGCAGATTAATTCATCGATTGAAATGAAAATTCGATTATCATCATCACCAAATTATATCCTAGTGAATGGATTATTTAATAATCAACCTGTGTATATAGTGAATAGAAGAAGGCCAAGAAATGAAGCTTGAGAAACAGCTAGGCACCACATCATGTTAACGAACCATTCCTTGAATAATTTTTGTTCAACTGAACTGAATCTGATCAGGGACAGAGACAAGTTGCAAATAAATTCAAAGTATGAGAGCAGAAACCAAAACCACTACTTGAGGTAATACAAAACAAGGGAATGGTTTACAGTAACACAAAAGCAGCAGAGAAGTCACGAAGAACAGGAAGAATTTCCCTTGTTCAAAGACATCACGAGCACCCTCTGAAAAGCACTGTTGTCTTTCAGGGCAGATTAAGTGCTGAACAGAAGAAATTAACGAATTGGGGAAAAATCGAATAGACTGAGAGGTCCTTTTCCAGATAGACAATGAGTGAAGGAAGGAAATAATAAATAAATCGGTCAATCAATAAATTAGCAACTAGTTCCAAGAGTGATATCTTGATTTGCTTTTATCACTTAATGAATAAGTGTGACTCACTTCTCCCAGTCTGTCCAGTAGAGAACATCCTTATTGTAAGCCAAGCCGAACGGATACCCAGCCGACTGTGACACAACGCGTCTGTTTCTACCATCATAACTGGCACATTCCACCTTTTGCGTACCTTGAAATGCAAGCAAATGGAAGAAAAGTAAGTACAATCTCCCAACCCACTAATGCTTCTTTTAAATGCTTCGATTGGAACAAGAATAAAGAAAAAAGAACAGCAGCAAGAAGGGAGAGGATCAGAAGTAAGAGAAGGAAGATACATGTATACCTCTAGGTCCTATAGGCAGCCCAATCATATTAAAATTGTACTGATGACTTCAATATCTTAGCTCCAACAATATGAGGCATGTGGCCAGTCCCTTCCATTTTGCCCAACATCAACAATACAGTCGATGCAATTCATCTTATTACTCGTCGTTGTACTGCTTAATATAACATCGCTGAGCACTGAATGCTGGACTCTAGACTTGTCTGATATTAGTTGAGTATTAAACACTGGTTTCAATTAGAAATTCTGTTTAATCATACAGACATCATACCGGCATCAGACCAACAGACCAGCTGACTCTCATAGTCTAAAGTCAGACCGTTCGGAAGACCAAGACCATCGCTTATGATGGTTCGCCTATCGCTACCATCCATGTACGACCTTTCAACCTTCGGCACATCTCGATTCCAATCGGTCCAGAATAAGAACCTAAAGAAATAACTCCAGCACTTTGACATGCACCCAATTGTAATTTAAGTCAACACATCAAAGTAATCATGTAAATCTAGTGTAATAAAAACAATTGTATATGAGTTAGCAGCCATTAAAATAAATAAGTAGGTTATGCATTAGATTACAAAGTACTGTATGATACATATGCGATTGCGCATTGCAGAAGCTGTCTAGCCTGTGTATCTGTATACACATAATTAGGATATGAAAATAGCAGCTACAGGACATACTGGCAGACAGTTTTAAGGGGGAAAATTCTTGGTTAGATGAAATTATGAAAATAACTTTGCTGCTTAAATATGTTACAGTGAGGCAAGGTAAGATAAAACAACATGCCTCTATTACTGGCAGTTCTCAGAATTGAGTGGAACCACAGCAGAGAGATGGACCACAGTTTTGACTATGTGTTTGACTAGTTCTCGATTGTTACAACAAAAGAAGTGCCAACAGTGAACTTCCGTTGATTGACCTACCCCCTGGTGGGATCGACAGCAATGCCCCTGGGATTGACGAGTCCCTCAGAGAAGAGGGTCTTATGGTTGCTTCCATCCAGGCGTGATACCTCGATCCGGTCTGATCCAGAGTCTGTCCAGTAGAGGTTCTTGCTGATCCAATCGACGGCCACTCCCTCGGGAGAAGCGAGGTCTATCAGAGCCAACAATTATTCGTGTCAAAAACGTTAGTAAAAATACATCAAAGTTACTCGTTTGCATTTCATCAGTATAGTGTTATATGGTACACCATACTAGACGTCATTGAGCATTTTTATCAGAGCCTAAGAAGGTATCACAGAGGTGGGTGGGTGTATTATCATCAGATAAGTTTGGGAAAGGTCGTATTATGATTAAAAGAGATAAGATTAAATGTAGAAAACGATCAGATTCAGACAGAACATGATGGAATTTTTCCCTTTCCTTTGATGATCAGTCAGTAAAATAAGCTAAACCCTTATGAACTCATTAAACTCTGTGGGATAGACAATGCAAGTCTCAAAGACGACTCACCATATTTTGCGCTTGGCACAGTGCAATTGCAAGAGGGATCATGTTAGGACACTTGGAGCTTAGGACTTTTCTTTTGACCGGGCTTGGGTCAGAAGCACCTCTGAGTAGAGATCTTAAGGAGGCACTATAAAAACTATTTTGATTAATTTGATTGATTTGTGTACTTGACTCATCAACATTGCCTACTTCTGACGATGACTTGAGAGTCAGTGCCGTCAAGCTTTGCTCGGCTTATAGTCTTTCCAGTGATATCCGTCCAGTAGAAGTATCGAGAGTAACAATCCACGTCTATGCCAATTGCTGTCTGCCCTACATTTACAGATTAATCAAAAATCAATCAACAGATCAAAACAAATTCTACAATCAACAAAGTATAATTAATTTAATCAATGTAAAACTTAACTAAAATTGACCAAATAATTCTATCAATTACAATTTTATTCCAAAAGTGGACTTCGTTAGAACCAATTATCAGAACTAATTTTACAATTAAAATGAATTTAAAATCAATAATTGAAAAGTTGCTTAAAGAGATGTGACACCAGTAAATATATACATAAAAATCTAAACTTGATGAATCAATTAATCTGTTACTCCAAGCTCGATTACTATTTAATTATTTTGCACTTTATGAACTTTTTATAAATAAAAGAATTAATTGACAAATAGTCAACATAGAATAATTTGAGCATTTCCAATCAAGAGAAATTAATTGTAACATTGTTGCAAAATACAAATCAACTTAAACAATCATGAAATAAATTGCATCATTAAGGGCAATTCAAAACTAATATTAAGCATAATTGCAAATCTGCATACAAACTGCTTCATTTCAAGCTATTCACAGTGCGTTTAAGTTCTTGAGCATATCTCACCTTCATGAATTCTCTCATTCAGAACCAACCTGGAATATGAAGTGTCTGTTTCCCAGGATTGCTGGTGGATGGACTAAAGGGAACCTCCATTATGTACATTCCCTGAGCATAGAGCAGATAGGAAGCTGAGCTAGATGATGTTGCTGAAGAAAAGACGAAAAAAGGATCGTACATTCTCTAAGGCTTGTTATACTGTCTCTACACAATCAGTTGGCAACCCACAAATATTGAGAAGTTCACATCACATTAATATAACACTTAGAATCAATTCGAGGGAAAGTGACAGATATTATTATTACATATTATGAAAGTTTAATATGGTGCCCTTCAAGGCAATCTACTCCAAAGTGCTCTGGTCCAACTTTGGCTGAATAATTAAGTTTAATAAAGTTGAAAGGACAAAATAGGATGATCCCTTGTATTACAAGGAAGGCTGTTCCAGATTGTAGGACCAGCAGCTATGAATGGCATAGCCTAATAACTGTCCCAGAACGGGGCACCAGAAGTTCAGCTTGACTAGCAGACCAGAGCCCAATAATCCTCTGACAGAAGTCAATAGAAAGTAATAGAAACTCTTAGTTTCCTTGAGATTCAAAACAACCCAATTATCCTTCAACCTCAGCACCAAGCATGTAATGAGATTCTGTAGAAATATAAAAGCAAACACATTATGTTTACCTTTAGGCTGCTTTGAATTAAAACACCCCAAATTAACTGTACAAGAAGCATACAAACTTACAAGAACATGATTGGTATCCATCTCCCTGATATCCCGAGTCACACCTGCATGAGTACGAGGAACCATCCCAGACACACTGAGCATTTCTCGTGCAAACTCCGGGTTCACGACGACAGTCTGAAAATACAATCCTCATTTGAAAGACTTAAATTTAAACACAGTACAAAATTCTGAAATTCATTTAGTTTTTTTCATACATTTTACAACTTAGTCATCTAGGTCTAAGGCATTGGGCTCAAAGAAAGGAGCATTGATTACCTGGTTAGATGTCTCTGATAAATTCTTAAAAGGTGCTATATAAATAACCAAGTACACGACCTGATGCACAGATTCTCCTTCAATGTCAAAATGGTGTATTGAGCTATTCAGATTTTAGTTACATCTTAGACTCGAGCACACTGGACCAGTGGACCTCCACAATTTTAGCCAAATCTATCCTCATAATAATGAGACAGCATTATAATGCGGTTGGTTGTGCAACAATGTTAATTTTATACTTGGCTTAAAGTTTCTGCTACAATGGCCATATTCTATAGCATGACAGTTCAATAATGGTTGTTTGACGTGATAAGGAAGAGCAGACCTTCGGCTAACCTTAGGGCAACCAACGAGCAACTTCATATTTGAGACAGTGACATTAGGGTGACATTAGAGTGGCTCAAACAGACTGGCTATTAGCTTGAAGCTAAATAATAAAGAAATGACAGAAGCACAGAGTTGGACAGTGATCTGTAAAGCGTTGAACCTGTGTCATGGAGAACACCCAGAAGTAAACATTTTCAAAGTAACAGCAATAACCATAACCATAACCACACTTTTTATTGACTCCAGTATAACATTTTACGGTAACAATTTGTTAGCAAATAGACTTTGACAATGGAGGCAATGGGAGAAATCTAAAAGGGCCTAGGCCCCACTAACAAGGGTCATCCTAAAATAAGGTACAGAGCATAATTTCAAAGAAGGCAATCATTGTATATATAGTACAGTGAAAAACTAAAAAGTTAAGTAGTGTAGGACTTAACTAGTTAACTAGTTTAGGTGTTCTTAATATGAGACTTTTATGATATCAAGACGCATTTTAAGACAGATTCTTTTGTAAACAGACAAAATGAACACAGTAGGGGTGACCGGACAATTCAAAGCCGGGTAATTCCGCTCTGAATTGCCCTAGAATCCAGCAGGAGTGCGTGACCGTCATCTAAAGTAAAATGCCTGGTCTAAATTTTTAGGTCTGATGTTCAAACTTTAGAACTCACTAGTTTCAACTGTGCAGAACACCTAAACTTCTCATATGTAGTGCCCTATTACAACTTAAAGTAACATTTCGCCTTTTGTACAGCAACTTGAGATTTAACTAAATGATCAACTGATGCCTGACTTGATTATGATAACATATTAGACTAAGTCAGGTTCAAATTTCAGATCTGACCTCTGAGGGCGAGTCTGCAGATCTTTCCATCTCCTTCGTATCCGTCGGAGCACTTGCAGGCATATTGCCTTAACTGTAAATCATAGTTGCAGTCAGCGTTGATGTCACAGTCGAAGTTCACCTGACAGTCATCCTGTTGCATCTGAGAACAGCTGTAACCGTCGCCTACATCGGAAAGGTCAAACAAAGGTAATGATCAACTATAAAAATATATATATATGGTACATTTGGTTTTGAGGGGACTATGCACTAATCTAAAACTAATTTCTATAATCAATACAATTCTGGTGATCCACTCGTCAGCATAACTAGGCATTTTTGAATAACATGTTTTCATCCATCCATTTTCTCAAGTAGATATAAGACTTACCATCAAAGCCAACTCGGCAGCGACAGACATAGTCTCGACTGGACTCGTCATAAACGCAATCAGCATTCAGACCACAGTTGCGCAGAACACGACAAGACTCTGTTGTAGGACGGTCCACTGAAATGTGCACACTCTCAACTATAAGCAACAAGTATATATATATATATATGTATATATATACTTGTATATATAGTACATACTACATATGGTGCTGAGAAGACTATGCACTAATCTCAAACTGTTTTCAATACAAATCTTGTGCTCTTGTGTTTCGAGTTATCTTCGTAAAACTTTAACAAATAAATTGTCTTAACATATAGCTTCAGTAGGCTTTTATACAGCCTATATATATATCTGACACAATGAATTTCTGTACATTTCTGAAATGTACTAGACTTGAACAGGTCAGCATCTGAGCATTATCATCATCGTACGTCTGCAATCGCGTCCATCGCCAGTGTATCCATGTTGGCAGCGGCACTGATAAGATCCCTCTGAGTTGAAGCAGTCTGCGTTGTCATGACAATCGTCTGTATTCTGGCGACACTCGTCAATATCTGACAGAAATCAATTCAAACACAAATTTGAACATATTTCAGTCTAATCTCAAATCGTGGGTGGAGTTTGGATTCTGTTCCTGGGGCTTCAAGTTTGGAAAAAAGTCTTTTTAGTCCCAGCTTCAGACAAATTTATTCATCGCATCTGCCAAAAAAGTTGATGACTGGACCTCCCGTGGGGCTAAATAATGCATGGGACTAAGAAGTACAAATTTCTCAATAGGGGCATAGCCTTCCTCGCCCCTGATAAACTCCGCCCATGTCTCATATATACCTAGTCTAGCCACTAATAACAGTAACAATAACCAAATCTAGTTTTGCCTTGTCAAGTTTTGCAGAATGACCAAAACCGCTATTGAAAAAATAACTAATTAATGGATTATTTTCCTTAATGACAGATCGACAACTACCTGGTAACCAATGGTAATTGAAATAAGCTTGGTTGAACTGGCTTAAAGCTGACTCATTGCAAATGGTGGCGCAGAGAAGTTTGTAACAGAAAAATCTACGTAAATTCTGTCTTATATTCTGCTCACCGCGACACTGTTGTCCAGTGCCCTCAAATCCTGGCTTACAGACGCAGCGGAAACTGTCCTGCTGTGGAACACAGTTTGCATTGGAATCGCAGTTGGCGGATTGACATGGATCGTCACTCCCACCTATAATAACAATGAACAGAAGACCAATAGAAGAGGAAGAGCAGTCCCTTAAGCTTACCATGTAGCAGCCATGGGAAAGAAGTGTTAGCAACTTCATCTTTTTTGCCTCAGCATATGAAGGCAGATAGTCAGTCATTTCTCTAAACTTAACTGACAGTGTATGGTCAGTTGTGTAGGCTATGGTTGGCAGGTTAAAAAAAATTTCGGACAAAACTTCTGCCGCAGAGGAGATTTAAACTTCTCATATCTCATTTGACAGTTTGGCGTGCTAACCACTTCACTGTCAAATACCTGTCAAACAACTGCTGCAAATGCTTCAAATTAAATTAAATTTTTCTGGTGATAACAATCATATTCTACATGATATCATATTGATAGTGAAAATTATTCAGATGCTGATGAAAGTCAGGCAGGATAAGGAGCCTGTCTGAATCAATAAATCAGTGCATTATAAATAGGCTAGTGAATTACTGGATGAGTAATTAATTACTGAATTGCATGTCAAAAAATTAACGAATAAATGAACTAGCCTATATCAATCAATAAAAATTTCAATGAATCAATGAAAATTTCAATGAATCAATGAAAATTTCAATAAATCCAGAATATATATCAATTCACAATTATATATTCACCTGGTAGTGACACCTTGTTTGTCTGTGAGTACCTCACAATCTGTTCCTTTTCACTATAAACAATGAAGTTGCGGGCCACTGCTAGTCGCACTGAACCAAGGTCGGTCAGAGGTCGTGACGAACACTCCTTGAAGTTGATCGTTTCATCTACAGTAAAGCGGAAAGGAGTGCCATCGACCCGATAGTTGTGAGCAGATGACAGCTTGATTACTCCTGTATGTGCCACAGCGTAAACAGAAGATCAAATTAGTTAATTGATTGATCAATTGATTAGCAGTGAAACGTTTGACATGAAAACAATGTTTGAATCATAATACTAATTGTGGCTAATTTGCATGCACTAATAACTAACTTTAATCAGATCGATCACAACAGGTAGGCCTACATGTAGTGCCCCAAAACGATATTCATCCCTCTAATCAGGGGTGCCCTTATCATTGTCACGTGAACTTGTTAAATTGGGCAAAGAGACGGTTTGACTAATACTTAATGCAGAAAAAACTTAACTAAACTTGACTGTGATGAGTATTAATCTAATTAAGTTGATCCAATTAATGAGTTGATCCCATTATAAATACCAAATATTCATGCAGTCTGTTTTTAAGTTGTGAGAGACTAAGTGAATCATGAATTTGTATGGGAAATTGAGAATGTTCTTTATTATTCTGACAACTTCACCTTGTCGAATTCCTTGAGTTCAGTCTTTGTAACTCACAGTCAAATTATCTTGATTTTATCTGAATTGCAGGATCCAGCTCTTTGAATCTAGTTTCACTCACCCGGTCCAACTCTTCGATATTCCTCCCTGTAGTCATCGACCTCAACTTTGGCATTGTCAGCGATTCTTGGTATCGTTCCTTCAAGGGTTGTGGCCAGTCGTAGATGTCCAGGAACATCTGGGTCGGTGAATCTCTGTCGAATCGTCACAGCCTCCCTGCCTGGCTGATACTGGACAATGACGGTCCGATTGAAGTCGCCTCCTTTGAAAAACAAAGAGGAGCATCATCAATGTATTGTATTGTATATGCATTCCATTGAAGTGTACTTCATAGAATTATCTAATGTTGAATTCTATTGCATTATATTACCTTGTATGTATGTATGTATGTATTGCAATGTACTTCATCAAATTACAACAGAACACCGTATGTTGCATCATTGTATTTATGAACGCATGCACGTTTCTATGTCTTTCCTACTGGACCTAGATCAGGAGAGCCTCTGAGTAGAATTCTTAAATGGGTGTTACATCAATCACAGATAGATAAGATAGATAGAAGAAGATGACACAAGAGAAGGTGACTGACAAATAAACAGAGGAACATATAAAGGTCAATTACAATAGGGGGTGGGGAGTGAACTCCTGCTGAGTGTTGATGTTACTTTATAAGCATTAACTTTACTTCTTGTCAAACCATTTAGCTACATTACCGACTATCATGAATCCGTTCTTGGCGGCTGGTTGCTGAGGCAGAGCAAAGAGGAATCCGAGGATGCTGGCGATGGGGTAGAGACTGAGGAGGGACTGTCCAAGGGCGTACTCCATTCGACTGATTGCAGTGTACGTTCGTCCATCTGTCGTAACGACGTAGGCATGCAGGTCGACGTCATCGATGCTTACTCCGTTCAGAATTCCTGACACTTTGCCACTGATCCTCTGCGGCTCATCTGCCATTTCACAACAAGTGGGTCAATTTGAAAAGCAAGTGGCTTTTGGGTGATACGCAATGTGAATGAGAAGTGAGACGATGAGTAAGTGAAAGCCTATTCAGCATGTGAGTGAGTGAGCACATGAGTGAGCAAAAGAAAGCTTTATTGAGTAGTTAGTGAGTCAGCAAGTAAGTAAGTAAGTGAAGAAATTATTTAGCCTGTAACCAGGTGAGCACGTAGATGAACCCATACCTGTGCGAATGTATTCCTCGCCATTTCCGATGTAGGGAGCAACACACGCGCAGCAGTATCCCTCATGATAGTCGACACAGTTCGCATTGCCGTGGCAATTCCTCTGACCTCCATCAGCACAAGTCAATGACTGGTCAGACACTGGTACATCTGAAACAGTCCTCAATATCATCAGCGACAGTATGATTATCATCATCATCTCTTTCAACAGAAATTACAGCAATTAAACATGTTGATATTTGAATGCCAGAGTGAAACAATGAGTTTGCAAGAGTTTCTTGATCAGGAAAGATCAAGAATGCAAGCTTTGGCAAATGCTTGAGCTTATCCAACAGTTCTATGACATGAACAGAGCTCCATGAAAAAGGATGAGAACACTAACTGTGCTTTATGGTTTAGAAAATAAGTCGTTCTAAATATCAGTGGGGGGAGACAATTAAAATAACCCAATAGTTATTTGTGAGATCTTAACTTGGAACTAGAGTACCTAAGCTAGGATGCTAACTAGCATCCATTATAAACATGATTACAATTAGCATTAGGAACAAAAATCCTTATCTGCATCGTATTGTCAATATCAGTAGCAACAGCATCAAATACAAATCCTTTCCCTAACGTTTATCATGATTATAAATTAAGGATCAATATTGTTCACTCCAACCCTATGACATTAGACCATTGTCCACCTACCTCCACGTCTAGAATATGATGATGGAGTCTCGACGTTGAGACCTCGAGTGTCTCCAATGTGGAAAGCCCAGACGCCATTCACCCCAAAGTTACTCCGCCTGTACAGATGTCAGATCGACATTTCATCTCTATTGACGGATCTCATACAACGAATGATTATTGTACTTTCAGGCCTGTTAATGTACAGCACCCCTATTAATGTATCCATTATTTATGAGATAATGCTTATGAGACTCTTAGCAAGCCCGGAGGCTGCCATAGGGGATTAAGTATTAGCAACTTCATTTTCGTGGCCTTGGCATACGGATGGCCAGTCCTCTCCCTCACCATCTCATTATCACCGACCGTGAGGTCAGTGTACTCATCATAGCTGAGTCGGCTAGGAAGTGCTCGTGGAACTGAAATCTCGAATCAAATTTCTGCCCTGGCCGGGATTTGAATCCCAGACCTCTCTGTCGACAGTCCAATGCGCTAACCACTGTACTATCGAGTACCCCTAATGCATCCCTGAATTGATTCTAAATATGCATTTTAAATTCGTAATACATAATTCTTAATTAATATTTTTCACCTGAGAGATCATAGTTACCTTGTGCAAAAAAATTCATATAAATAATTCATTACTTTATTCCACCCTAATCGACCTATCCATGATCCATTCCAAGAACCGCTAATCAATCCAATCCTGCATTCATCTTATCCAAATCATCTACACAATCCACCCACCCATCCATCTACTTCTAATTGAAACCCACAAATACATGATACACTCATATATCAATACACCTGTATAAGTCGATGAAATATATTTGTAAATACATGATTTTCCCTAAGTATTCCTTACGTTGGGAGATTCTGAACCTCCCTGTTGCCAGACCCCGGAAGTGTCAGGTGACGGCGTCTATCGCCAGCGTCAAACCCAGCCTGGGCATCTGGATCTTCGGCCACAGGGGACTCCTTTCCATCGCCCTTGATCCAATTGATCCCGTTGTCTGGATAGAGGAAGACGGCAAAGGAATCTCTGCCATCGGAGGATATCACCAGCTGGAACGTGTTTGTCTACAAAGATCGTTACGATTCTATTCATTTATTCATATTCGTTTTATTAATAATTTCAAGTTGATACAGCCACAACTTAAATTATAACATGCTATTTAGGTGAATGGTTGTCTAATTGTCAAAGGAGCAGGGCTGAGAACAGTGGTCCAGTCTAGTAACATCCTTAGATCTATTTTCTCATTGTTTTATGTTAATCCCAGTTAGAAAATGAATTCCTCTACATTTACTTATTGATTATAATTATTAGCATCATTATACTATCATAATGATATTAAAGAAGATCATCATTGTTCTTATTTATTATTTAAACTACCACTTCTACTGCCACTACTAATACTGATACTCATATCCCTGACCCGTTTCAACCGTAGCCTATCTGACCTGACTGCTTACTCATACCTTATCTTACTTACCTGACCATATATTAGACCAACCTTGCTTTATATCACCTTGCCTTACCTTACCAAACATTCTTGACCAGTGACCACCATGATGCAAAAAGGTCATACCGGATTATACTGGCTTTCAAAGTATCCCACTTGGTCCCAAGTAACGATTACGAGACTGGTGGGATAGTGGCGCTTTCCGGGGAAGGCCTGGCCAATGTCCTGCGCCGCTTTGCTCCTAAGTGATGGGTCAAAAGTTTCCCTGCAGCAAAACAAAACAAAGTAAACGTCATCAGTTCATCTCCATCCAAGGTTCTTGCTTCATTGTTTGCATTTTACGATTTCCTTGAATATTTTGTTTCAGCCAAAGTATATAAGTTATCGATGGGATAAAAAAATATGAGAGCTTCCTGTTAAGGTATATTTTTTGTATTGCTCATGCTTTGTCATGAAATTGATCAACCATGTATAATTCTTTATCGCTTTAGTATTTCTTAAACTGTATTCTTGTTCATTTTCATTTTGTTTTGCTAATTTACAATATAAATTATTCTCATTCATAATTTAAAATGCTTTTAGTTAAATTTGTTATTACTTTAGTTGTTCTCTTTCATCATTCATTTCATCTGTTTGCTCTTGTTTGTTATATTATTTACTATAAATGTAAAGCACAATTATTTAGAATCTAAGCTTCTAAAGCCAACACTGGCCAAGTCACTTTGTCTCTTTGTGAACTATAATTTGCTTCCCATACAAGCCTTACAAACTATGACTAAGAGCAATGCAGCTTAACAAAACAATATGACAAGAAACAAGGTCCACTTCAAAATCAGTTTCTTAATATACCAAGTTTGCACCAACTCTTCTCCATATCCTTATTCGTGAGTTATACCTTTCCCGCTCTCCAATCCTAAAAAGTCTTAAGGAACTTGGAAACAGACAGAATGGAACAAACTATACAGCTGGAATCCATCGGCAAATCTTCAACACTCTTGATTTTTTACACTAAGCCTAAAACTTATTTGTTTAAGATTTGCTATGATTGCTTATACTGTTAAGCACTTTTATGCAAAATTCCTTATTTGCGGTGTGCAATGAATCATGACAGATTTAATAATAATAATAAAAATAATCTAAAAAAATAATAATTGCTGAATTTTCATCAATACCATCTGCAACAACTAGCCATTCCAGAGTTAGGCCCATAAGTATTGCAATCCTGAGGAATCATATTTACAGGGAAAAGTAATTTTATGATGATGATGCTGATGCTGATGATACTGATGCAATACTCTTGTCTTTTGTGTTGGCATTGTTCTTGTTAATAGACAAACTGATTTTCTACCTTCTAGAGGTGCACAAGTAGCCTAAGCCTGTGATTTGAAGTTACAATTTCAAATTACTGCTGTGTACTCTTATCATAATTAACCAAGAGAGTGAAAGAGATAGGAAGGCAGAGAAGCTGCCTCGATGGGATAGATGGGCGGGTGGTCTTTTGTTATCGGTTCATTCCATTGGGAACTACACCCTTACGGAAGCCAGCCACTCTTATCTCTGAGCCCATGCTAATTGGAGGCCTTGGAGGAACACACTTCAAGGCATTGAAGCTCTGATTTACAACACTACGTCCAAGTGATCTGTCTCTCTGTCTGTCTAGCTATATAGGTCTTTCTGTCCGTCAGTCTTTCAACCCCTTTACTACCGTCTAGATACAGTGTACGCAGCATGGCCTATCGCCTGCCTTCCTGTTTCAATGAAGTTGTCAAGTATGCCTGTATGTCTGTTAAACTATCTGTCCTTTTGCATGCTTGTCCGTCTGCATCCGTAAGTCCCGTCTGTACTCACTTTTCCATTAACGGCCATTTCTCTCCACTGCTAATGAGCAGCAAGTTGTCTGCGCTTCCAGTTTTCCCTCAATTCTTGCAGTCTGGAACAGTCTCTTTCTGTCTGTCTGTCTGTCTTCCTCAGTCTGCTTTCTATCTCCGTCCCACGTCCCACTCCGTGATCTCTGTTCCAGTTCCCACAGCCTCTTAGAAAGAGCGGCTTCTTTCTGCACACAGCAGACGTTGTTCTCATCTCAATGCTTCTCTCCATTCCGATATGCTACTCCTTGGCTCCCTATAGTATACTTTCCTCCGTCTGGAGCTTCTCGTCCTCCTCATTTTCAATTTCTACCTTTACCTTGTTATCCTCCTTATCCTCCTCTTGATCCTCGGTCAATCCAAAGCTCCCAGTGTTAAACGGTCCTACTCCAGGAGAATAACACTTTGGACGTCGGCTAAGCTAGCTGAAACCTCAACAGCCCCAATGGCCTTTGGAGGCACCCAACGGCGCCATAAAACTGTCTAAATACCAATAGTTTACAACTTTATGTAGTAGATCTAACATGCCTCTTCTCTGTCAGCTAAAATGTATTTGTTAGGTGTAATGGTTTATGAAACCATTCACATGAATGCCGGAAGATATGGCATGAATAAACTATTTATTGGTTCTAATTATCTTATTAACATTATGAAGTTAATGCACGTTTGGCAACATAAAATGTATGTTTTTAATTGAAATTTTCTTGACTAGCAATTCTGAGTGTTGCTCTAATTTTAATGCTCCAAGTAACAGTGTTCTTTTTCAGTTCACCTTCTTTCTCCTTATAGAACTTTCTGATACCCAATTTACTACTGAGCTGCAGAGCTCAGACTAATTTTTATCATTTAGAATAAATATGATCAATCACAGTAGGCCTACAGTGTGTCTGTGCCAGTATGCCTGTACTGCAGTACAGTTTTTACTTAAATTCTGGATCACTGACAACCACAGGTGACTGCAGATTATAATGCAACTTGGATTATTCATTTGAAATTTAGTTCATGGTTGAGTAATAATAGGGTAACTGGGTCATACATCACATCATGAAACTAATGGTAGGAGACCGAGATAGTTGAAACATGTACAGTTGTGCACATTACACACGAGTATTTATTTATTTATTTATTTATTAACGCATTTCTATACCACCCCTTCAAGTCCCTTACTACTCAGAAGCGGTCCCGATCACAGCCCGGAGACATGTGTCGGAGTTTACACGCCGAAGCGCCACGAGCAACTGTAGGTGAAGGACTTGCTCAAGGTCCCTATGCGTTGGCTCGGGTCTGAATCGAACCCGCGACTCTTCGGATGCAAGGCATCGACTATCCCACTGTTCCACACACACCCCATGTGCTTGCCCGAGATGTTAAATCTCTTAGTGTCGGCAGAGGGTCCCTGATCAATTCGCTTTAAAAGTGATGCTACAACAAATTTCAATTAATCACAGTTTTTAAAATTATATTGCCTCATGGGCTGTTCATTGATCTTCTTACCAAAGCACTGCAGCAATAAACAATTATCCTAACACAAAATAATTTCAAATATGTTTCAGTTAATGAGAAAAGCTGTTCATAAGTGGTCATTGAAATTTCATGATTATCAAAACATTCATTGACTAAGAGCAACCTTGATTGAATAGAATTCAAACAGTTAACTCAAGTAGTTAAGACATAACTAATAACAGAAAATATAATAAATCTTTCCATTTGGTCACTGATAATTTATCAGCAAGTAATAGCAGTGTACATTTAATGTACTCGACAGAAAATTAAACTCAAAAGAAGAATATCGTGAAGAACTTTCAGGTTTTTAGTCAGGAAGAGTTAACTCTGACAAACATAAGCATGGCATTAAAAGTAAACACAATAATTCAAATAGATAAACTGGTGTAATTTGTAATTCATAGTTTTAATCAGATTTCACCAGCTAAATGCTACTAACTGATTGTAACAGCAAGAAGCTTACAGATTTTGCATATTGCTTACAATTGGTTAAGATTTGAATGAAAAGGTTAAAATTAAGGAAAAAGAAAAACTAACACATATTCAGCCAAGACGACTGGAGGTCTTCAAGAAATGAACCCTGGTTAGGAAACTTTAAGAAGCAAATGCAGGTTTATTCTGATTCTGGAGAATCAATGCAACACTAATTGATCAATAGAGATGATTCAAGTCATGCAAGAGTGAAGATGAAATTTAGAAACAGACTGACAAAAGACATCTCTCACATAAATTGCTATTGCTCAATCCTACAAAACTACCATATTGCAGGCATGTATGGAATTCCTATATAAAATGAGCTCATGTTATGTTTGCAATAAGAATAATAGAAGAGAAACAATTTCAATCGATAGCAAATTAAATTAGACAGAAGTGAACATAACTGCACATTGGTTTAGGAAGGAACATAATCCAAAGAAATGCTATCAGGAACCAGTGTTATCAGGAGCCAGTGTTATCAGGAACCAGTGCTATCAGAAGACAGCTGGCAGGATGTCATAAGACGACAGCACATTGCGCACAGGACAAAGCTGAAGAACTCTCCGACCAGCTCACAGTAGCTGGTTTGACCCACCACAAAGTTTGAGTTGGGTCGGATGGCAATGCTTCGATGGAGGGGATCACCTGACTCATACAGACCAGTGCTACCATTGCCAGCAACCAAGCTACGTCCGTTTGTTGTGCTGTTTCCATCTACTAAGGCTGCACGCTCCCAACATCAGGAGTTTGGATGTTGGTTGGGTGGATGGTGGCTGAGATACGAGTGCTTCTGTCGGCCGCGGTGGTTGTGACTCAGAGTGGCAAAGTGATGATGATGATGGTGGTGGTTGTTGGTGAGCGATGATGGCAATGATGCCAGGTGGCGGTTGATGTGCAAGAGATGACTGCCTCTGAAGTACGGGTTTGCGTGCTGGACAACGTAATCGTTGTAGCTCAGCGTCAGCTTCTCCGACTGGTAACGAGTTAGTTTGATGGCCTTTCGAACTTCTGGCGTGACGGTGCCCTTATAGCCACCCTTGTGCAGCAGCGAGTCTATTGTCTGTATTCTGTCCCATCCTAATGAATCAGTTTTATTCAACATATAGATTAATATGAAGATTTATCATAATCAGGAGTTTGTCAAATTACAACATACACTGATGAAAAGTATACTCAAGTAAAATAAGTGTCATAACTTGGTCAAAAGTTGTAGGATTTATCTGAAATATTAAAAACCACAAAAGTAGCCGTATTGTGCTAAATCCTAATGCCGTTTGGAAATGTTTGAAAGTTTGTCAAGTTTATGAACGTCTGATATGCAACACTGAAAGCAGAAACTTTCAAACATACAATAATGATGTCATGTAGGCCTATACCGCAGTCTTCGAAATCCCAATCTCCCTTGCATTCTGACGCTCCATTCTGTTGGTAATTTCTTGGCTTAATGCCAGCCCTTCAACTAACCTAACGCTTTGGACAGTTCGTGTTTTGCATTTTTAGCCATTGCCAGGTTTTCGGTCCACTGCGCCAGTTTCATCGATCTTCTTTGAAAATTCAAAGACAACAGCTTCTGTTAAAAAATTCATCCAGAACCCTTTTCATACCAAAACCTAAAGTTTTCTTGCTGCAATCACCTTATAACCTTGTGCTGTCAGTTCTTTGAACTCTAGCGACTGTCATGATGAGCTTTTCCATTTCTTTCTTTCTTTCTGATGTCGCGTCCCTTAGTTCTGCCAAATTCATTTCAATTGTTTCGTGAAGCTCATCATCCATCCATCCATCTTTTCCGTGGTTGCCCTTGTGTTCTCCCTCTCCAAAAGTCTTGCTGCAATACTTTAATTAAAAGTTTATCCCTTCTTCTGTAAACATCATGTTTCCTTGTTGTCTACACCAAAACAGACGACGTATTCCATCGATGATGACGCCAATAGCGTCTGAATAAGTAAGGCCGACATTGTGGGGCGTGGTAGTGTAGTGGTGAAGGTCGCCGCCTTGCAACCGAAGGGTTGCAGGTTCGAATCCCACC
>JAQFXW010000398.1:0-19421 GCA_034693945.1 Dendrobaena attemsi | reverse complement strand
TGTGACTACATTTTGTAGTCCATGACTACAAGAGTTTAGGCGTTAACGGAATCACTGATCGGAAGTGGTTCGAGAACAGAAAACTCCGTCATCACTGTTATTGTTGTATACTTTAGTGGTGTCTTGGGTAGGGACTTCAACAATGGCGGACAGAGATGCAATACTTATGGAGTTTCAGGTAACTAGAAATATTACTGCAACTGAATAACTATTGTATACAAATATTTGCAGATATAGATAAATTTGAATGGGCTATGGCTTGAATGTGTTTCGAAAGATTAGATATGTTTAGAAGGGCCGATGTGACAGTATGCAGAACGAAATTATTATACCGACTCATCGAGCCTGAAGATAATATTGTTACGTAGAAGGCATAAATTCCCAATTTAAAGGCACTATTAGTAGCCCATTTTTCTATAATAGAAATTCGTTGCAAAGGTTTAACAGATTTTATGTATGGTCCTCACGTAGTGGTTTGACGGGCCGGGACGTGTAATGCCTTTGGGTCTCTGATGCCGGCACGAAGGCTACAATTCTGATGTACACAATGTCATGTCTATTATTGTCTATGGATGGTAAACGTATGGCCCATTTGCGATGAATTGATCGGCTGTAAACCTTCGCCATCGCTACCCGTTGGAATGGGTACCCTGCAATTTAAATGGTTGTAGGCCTACTATTCTTTCTGCCCAGTATCTTAAAGCTTATCTCTTACGGGGCTCAACACATTGTGAGCGCCTCTGATTATGTCGTACTGGGAGAGACACTTTAGAAATGTATAGATACAATACAATACAAAGTGTCTGTGCACTAGTGTAGTAGGTGCAGATCATGCTAGCTGAAGATTCACATTCATTTCGACACGAACCACCATCAGGAGTCGTACTGGTATTCACACAAAAAAACAAAAAACAAATTGAATTCCACTCTATCCTGAAATTTATTTTCCTATTGTAGTTAAATAATTTGTGTGAATCTAGCTTTCAGAATAGTTTCCTTTGTTTCCAGGTATATTATTCGAGATTGGCCTTGTAGTCCATACTATTATTTATGATAGACTGTAGCAAATTTAGCTGTTTATTGTGATAGATCCCTGCATGAACATTATGGCTGCTTAAGACTCAATGAAACAGAGTGCAATAAGCCAATAACAGTGAAAGTCTCAAAGTAAGTAAGTAAAAAGTTGTAGTCATAGTATTTTCTCGAAACAAGACACTACATATGATAGTTTTGCATTAGAACAGGAACTTTGTCGAATTATTGATCTACCTTTTGATTTGCATTGAATTTTCAGAAAAATTGGTTAATAACTAATAAGCATCCTGATTACTGTAGCTAATAATTTGTGCTACTCTCTTCCATCAAGCTTTACGCTGATAATGAGGCCTCTTTATGAGGTTTCTTGGTTCTATATGCAGGGTGGTGACCAATCTTCTTTCGGCAGGGTAAGGAAGCCGATGGGCCTATGTACTGGCCTCTTTCGCCCTTAGGTGTCCTTTCAACACGCGCCTCCTGTGTTAGCCAGCACTTTCAGGGTTCCTGTATACATTTGGGTAACGGGTATCCTATACAGTTCAGCCAACAATTATTTGTTTACTGTTTAGATCCTAACTCAACTTTTTCTCTTTACTGAGCAAATTCAAACATATATTTGGGTATACACTGCAACCAAATCAAATATAAAAGCATATTTTCACATTAGCTTTCTTGTCGTGTTAGCGCTGAGGTGTTTACATTTGCGATGAAGGTTGCAATTAGTACATATGTTTAAGTGTCAATGCATTTCAGGCCTTCACTTGCCTTGAGAACCTGGATGAGTGCATCACCATTCTTGAACAGCATGAATGGAATCTGCAAGTAAGAAGTTCACAGCATACAGAATTTAGCTATAATGGCTTTGTATAGACATCTGTACATCTCTTCCATCTGCAATGCTTTGGGAAAGCCGTATTGCGGGGAAGACATATCGTGGTTGCATATTGTGTAACTGCACTGAAAATGTAAATTTGAAGTTTGTGTAGAATTTCAAGTTACGTGCTTGTTCGGAATTTAGGTTGTAATGATCCGCTGTTTAAATAGAACTCCATACACTTAGTATTGTGATGTATTGTTCAATTGTTTCATTGCTGATAATACATTTGCAGGAAGCCGTGCAAAACACACTTGCCCACCTCGACTCACCACAACATCATCCCACTCCAATGGTGGCTGACCCGGCCACGGAACCAGTCAACCAGGATTCGGTTGATCCATTTGCTATTGCTGGCAGCAGTGGATTTGCTTCAGAGTCGATAATGCCAGACCTGAGCCCTTACCTGCCAACGTCAAATGTCTACGAACATGATGGTGCCTTCGGTGCTGCTAGTTCAAGTTCAGATGTGCATCCGATTCGACTTCTTGATTTCAGCATAGAATACAGAGACAGAAACACTGAGCTCAAAGTACCCGACAATGAAAAAGTTGGTAAGTGTGCAATGTCAAAAATGTGGTACAGGAATCTCCTAGTCTTTGCAAAATTATAAAAGGAATGGGTGACGAAAGCTGGAAAAGGGTTAGCTGCACATGTTTAATGGCATACAAATTTACTGTTGCATTATACAATCGTGAAAAGGCATGGGAAATGAAACTGAAACATCGATTATGTTGTCAGATTAAATGGCTTTTCTATTGTTAAGTGAAGTGTGCCTTGTTACAATGCAATGGAGCATATCAGAGCTGACATTATTGTTGTTAAAGAGCTGCTTTGCAATTTGGTAAAGGCCTCTGAAGACTATTGAGAAACTATCTTGCTAGCCTAGAACTTTATCATTAATCCTTTAATTAAAAGAGGAATTAATTTAGTTTTCTATGCATTTTTTAGAACACTCATTGTTAAATGGTTAAGGATTGTAGTATTTCTTTTTACGGTCTATATCATGTACTTACCTTACCTTAATGCATCTTAACCTGCTTTCCCTTGCCCAAACTTTGATTAAGTGCAGTAGGACATAAATTTTGTGTGTTGGATGCTTTACAGGCAAGATCAAGGAACTACTACACCATGAGCTCGGCATTCCAGCTGCCAAACAGGAGCTGCACGGGTGGATTCACAAAAATGACACTCTAATAAAAGATGAGGTTAACGGATAGCTATATATTATATTCCAATTGAAAGTTATGTGCTAAAATTATGTCTTCGCTGACCTGGCTTTAGCCTGACGATTAGATTTTGCGGTTGACTTCTGCAAGCTTAGTTAGAATAGGAGCATTGTTGTAAATCCAATATAACTTTTGTGCTCAATTAAATAAAGTACTCTGTTCAATACATTTTTAATTTCTGTTATAGTTTTTATATTGCATGTAAGGAATCACAGTGGTAACACTCTGACCAGTGGCGTAGCAAGGTTTTTGGGGGCCCTTGTGCACAAATGTGTGGAGCTTCGGTGGTGGACCCCTTGAACACCCTTCGATTTCAAAGAAGAAAACTGGGCAAAAAATGCTGTTTGATAAACATACAGCATAGATCAGGCTAGTTAATCAATTTGTACAATTTAGTTTGTGTAAAAATATCAATCTTTTAGCTAAATCACGCTTTTGTATATTCAGTAATGCCAATAAAACTGCTCATTGAATATAAGCTTATAGATTGTAAGCCCCCCTACATGTGCATTGTAGATTTATATAAAGTAGCACTGCTAATGTAAGCTCATCGCTTTCTGGCTTGTGGCTAATGAAAGATGTATTTTTTATTTGATTTAAGTGTAAAGTTTTGTTTCTTTAGGATATCATCCGAGACTTGAAACTTCCTAAACAGAACACATTGTTTCTGCTTACACCAGATCTACCAGCGCACTGCCAAGCGCAAGCTTCTTCAGACATGTATGATAAATTAAGCCAAAACCAAATCTAATAAATTATTATTGCCTGATGCAACTGTATAAAACAGAAATTCTGTAAAGAGTAAAGTAAGTTAAGTATATTGTTTAAAATGCCACACCGAACAGAACTCTGGTACACAAGCAGAGTTTAGACAAGTGAACATTACAGTATGTTGATTTAAATTTGTGTTATCAACAGAATCTGAGATGAGTTAATCAATTAATATGTCACAATTTGTTCAATATATAAATAGCATTTATTATTAACTAATTTGGTTGTCTACGTTTTGGCAGCTTCTAGTTGTGGTTCAGGATTGGGTCTTTTGAAGTATTTACTTATCCTTATATTTCTATACCGCCTCTTCAAGTCTACTACCGCTAAGAGTGGTCTCGACTACAGCCCGGAGTTAACATGCTGAAGCGCCTTGAGTAATGTGAGTGAATGACTTGGTCTAAGTGCCATGGCTAGGGTCTGAATCGAACCTGCGACGCTCTGGCCTCGAGACTTCGACACCACCATGCTCACATAATTTGTATTGTCAGGTCGGAATACACACAGCACAAACGCTCAATTAAATTTCAGTCTTATGAAAGGGCCTTACCCTGATTTGACAAAACAGAAGTAACTTATAGTCAAAAATGCAGCCTGCCTTTGCTATTTTTTTGATTTTGTATGAATAATTGTGTATTGTTTGTTTAGCAATGAAGAGCAGAAGTGTTATGAGCTGTTTTTTACGAATCGCGAAAATGGTTCGACCTTTTCGGCCAAATTTCCAGGGTCCAAAACTGTCTCTGAGGTAAGAATAATGAAGATTTGCTTTTACTTTTTGGCAGAACATGTAGACACTGTTAAAGTGCATGCGGTCAATGTGATGAGAACCTGAAATGGACTGAGTCCATTTCAAACTCCAAAGACCAAATAAGGAAAGCTTTTGGAGGGATGCACAAGTCTTTGATTTTGTGTGCTAGACGGAGTTCAGAAGTTTAAATCCCTACCAATGCAGAAGATATATGTGATGCGACATGTGACTGAAAAGGGACCACAATGCAGGATTTATTTATGGAGATACAGGCCTTTGAACATGGTCACCCATCAAGATATCAAAATCGAATTTTCATGGGGAGTTCGCTAGATGGCACCCCTATCTATTATTGGAAATAATTTCTGCTTCAAAATTGAACATTGAAATATTTTATTTCACATCTTAAAACTATCACAGGTTAGATTCACTGATACTAAGCAACACTATTCTCGGGTATTATGACAATAAAAATAAATTTAAAACAATTTTGAAACACATTCATTTTAATTTTATAATAGTAAAGCGCTAAATAAATAAAATGTTTTACCAGTCTATGCTGCGTGTTGTTTTCTACGTTTACGAAGTTTAAGTGGAGGGATCGAGCGTTAGCGATATCGGACATCCAACTTTAAATCAATGTTACAGAGAAACGCGTTTTTGAGATAGATCACGTTCTAAATTCTACAGAAAAACCAATTATACTCTAATTTGGCACCATATTATATCACTATTTGCAGAATTTTGTGTTGATCATGGTGGGTATGCATAAGCCCATTCCCACATTGTGGTCCATTTTCACATGTCGCATCACATATAATATCAATGTTGGCATTTTTATTCTAATTGTGCTTTGCTTGCTGTAAGACGAGTGTCGTAGAGATGACCAGGTGATAGGAAACAGACTAGTACTAGTAGCCCACCCCTTATTCTGATGCTAAACAAATATTGTATTGTGTTTGTGAATGTATGAAGTGCTTTTCACAGCATTTGCCCTTCAGAGTAGATCTATACCAATGGGTACTGATCAGAGCTTAAGAGCTTATTGTCCTTCGTTTTTGGCATCAAGTTGCAATTCTTGTAGGTAAAATTCGACGTCTATCCCGCACTCAATATCCCAGTTCGCCATCAGGTCTGGTACGGCTGGCCCGATGCCATGAGAAACGACAAGGTTAGTTTTGTCAAGAAAAAATATAGCTTTATCAGGCATTGCCAGGCATGTGATCAGCATAGTGATATCATTCATTATCCTCAATAGACTTAGTTACTGGAAAGTTGCTTTAGTCTTCTTTTTATGTGTACCTCACAATTTGTTTGAAGATTGATTTATGAATCTCACAAGGATGCTCAACATTTCTATTTATAAGAGTACTCAACATTAGTGTTGTTTTCATTAACGAAAACGAAATCAGCAATTCGCAAAAGTTAATGAAAGTAGACTAGAACTTAGAATTTAATACTCCAAAAGCAAGAACTAAAATGAAAACAATGCTTGCAGCAATCAAAGCTCTAAAACGAGACAATTCTAGATCATGAAAAGTGAAATGATATTCAGCTAGTTCATTGACAAATCTGAAATGAAAATAAAACTAATAAGCAAGAGCAGTTGTAACTAAACATCAGGACTCTTAATTCTATCTATAACTGAGACGTTATTAAGCCAGTACTGCTCAGCATGTCTGTATACAAGGGTGTTCAACATGTCTACATACAAGGCTATTTTACATGGCTATATAGTATGTACACAGGTACACAGGTACTCAAAATTGTAATCTGCAGATTTAAGGCAGTATGTCTTAGATGGCTTGATGATGTTCCTTAAGCTGTCTGTATAAAATTGTTAGTATGTTTAGTTTAACAGTGCTTTTGCCTCTGACGCTGCAATTTTCCAAAAGTGATGAACCATTAGAGGGCGTATTTAGCAGCTGTTTAACTTTAAACGTGATTAAATAAGTTTGTTCAGAATAATAAGCATCGCAATGGATAACAATTAACAACTGTGATGGATCTGCTTTTTTAGTGCAGCAGAACTTGATTGCTTGTTTCAAGTTGTTTGGGGTTGATTTGTTCAGATGACACTTGGAAGTTGTGGATTGAACTTCCCCGTCCACAGATTGGAAGTGTCAAGTTCTGCTACGCCTCAGTCATCATCATCAGTCAGTGCACAGCCAACTGGCTCCAATCAAGTTGATGTAAGCACCGATGTCTTTGTTTTTGTATTCATTTATTACAATAGTACTACTACAGTAGGGTGTAATTTTGTTCAAGTGCTTCTGAGTAGGTTTGGAAACCTATTCAACATATCTTATTTTCCAAATATCTAAATTTGACCATATGCCAAATTACACGTAGGAAATTCTGCACTGGCTTTCTGCTTGCCTATTTGCTTGACGTCAATAAGCTGGTGGTGCGGACTCGGACTGGTCGCACCCTTTGCTCAACGGAGCTGTCAGTCCCATTTGCCCGTACCTCAACCATGAAAAACATACTTTTTCAGTGAAGGGTCCGGTGGTTAAGGATAATCTCCCCTGAGTTATGACTGCTCTGTGGAACAGTGGAACACACTTTAGTAATTATGTTTTATTGACGCTTATAAACTACTCTTTCTCACCGAAATTGAGTTAGTAGCAGGTGTCATATAAATTCTCAAATGAATTAATGAAAATCAGGCAATAATACGCTGTGGTGCTGAGAAAACAGCAACAGATTTTACCATGTTTGGTTTAAGTTAAATGGAAACTGAATCAAGGTTGTTAGATATTCACTTGTATGATGGTTATAATGATTTGTAGTTGTTGTGATGCATTCTGTATAAATTTGCCGTGTTTTAATTGATCGTTTGCATTGTAAGGGCGATGCTATTTTGAAGTTAGGGAGAGTTTGTTGATGAAGAATGTTTTGCCAAAGGTTCTGAACTTTGGAAAGATTGTTTCTGAATAAAGGGTTTCATTGTGAAAATTAGTTGCTTTTTGTTAAGGGATCATAATTGTATTTGTTTAAGGATGAAGAACCATATGAAGTAAGATGCTATATAGCTGCTTGTTTGTCAGGATATTTGTATTCAGATTTGTCTTATGACTATGCTGGCCGCCTTTTAAGCCATGTTCTGGGTTGCAGTGGATAGTCTTGTTCTGTATTTGTGTGTCAGGTATATTCTGTCTATTTAATTGCGTGCTCAATCCTTTCCACATTTCCTTGTTTCCCATACCATTTGTTTCCATTAGTTGTTTGGCTTGGCTTAATCGGCTGTTGTTAACTGGCGGGCGTTAGACAGTGTCATAACCAATTAGTCCAGTTCATTAGTTTGACTGCTAACATTGTTTTAGACTTCAATCTTGGTTCTGAAGCTTGGCCAAAGTTTGTTTTAACTAAGCCATTTGCTGACGACTTCATTAGTTTAGACAAGGCAACACCAGGCTTTGATAGCCCAAGTAAAGTCTTTTAAAATTACTCCTCTCTTACCAGTCTTGTTCATATTGCTTTGGGAGCTGGGCTTTCTGTTGCAAGATATCCACATCAGCTCATACTCTTTTGTGTCTTTCATTCCTATATGTATTTTATTTCAGCTTGCTTATTCTCCATGCTATTAGTGTTTCAGAACTGCCTGTTAAATCGACCGAACTTGGGATTTCTATTGGAGTCAGTCATAGACATTTTATTGGATTATTCCTAATGCATTATTACAACGGAACATTGCAAGTTCCAAGAGTTTCCATCAATTAATTCTGGTGTCATTTCTGGGAATTGGTACTAGAGTTTTCCCCCAGAAATGATGCTAGAATCGGTACTTGAGTACTAGAATACCTAGTGTATGAAGTCGTATGTTTCGATTGAATTCTATAGGATCTTTTCAGCAAAAGTGCAGAACTCTGTCGGACTTGCCAACAAACCCCTATCATGTTGTGATTCAAGTGTGAACATTGTGTCAAACAGCGAATTTCAATCTTTTTTTAGAAAAGCCTGGTTTTGCTGTTCAGTAATTGTACATATCTGAATGGCTGGCCTGGTTTCAAAGTTTTATTAATTTTTAATGACATAAGACACAGACTCTTTTGTAACTAACCAGGTGTGTGTGTTTGTAGCAACTATAATTATCAGTGAGTACTTAATGAATTAAAATAAGACAGGAAAGATCTGATGACGAGTAAAGGGTTAGGGAACAGATTTTTAGATCTCAGACCATCAGTGTCGACTACTCCAGTGGGCTATGACTGACTGCATGTTGTTTTGCTTTGACTAAACTATTGATTGATGTATTGTACATTTTGATGATGGAGCTTTAGAATTCATTGGATTATATCCAACTGAACTCAGAGAAGGTGATGCTCTGGTTTTCTTTTTCAGCAGAATTTCATCCTAAGGTATAATTTTGTTGAAAGGAGTTGGTGTGGCAATTTTAGATTACAGTCTATTGCTCAGCTGTTTATGTTAGATGGTATTAATCTATTTCAAAGTGACCGCCAGTGTCTTGGCCATTCACCCCTTGACACTAGATCAAATTCGGGTATGTCTCGAAACATGGGGAGCGGCTTCTTGCCACATCCTTAACACTAGTAAAATGCTACAGAAAATACACTGGAGATGAGTGAGAAAGTGAATGATAGTTAATCTGGTACGATTGATAAGTGTTGTGTTTTAGGAGTCGTTTGAGATGGACAGTGATGTCGATGAGCCAGAGGCTTTTGAGGACATGATGGAGGAGGTTCTGCCTGCATCATTGAGATCGTTAAGTAAGCTATGATTTCTGGATTTCTTCATGCCCTACGCTTGACTGTTGTTCGCTTGTGTGTCTGTGCAATGGTTAGTCGGCATGCATGCACACAAATTGCGCACACAAATGCACAAACACCCGCAGTGTTGTGAGGCGCAAAAATTGTCCGGAAAATTTTTGGGGTATTTTTCCAGAAAATTCCCTGGGTATTTTTCCGGAAAATTTCCGGGGTAGGTATTTTTCCATCAATTACTAAATAATAATTTTAATCTCTAATGATGTTTACACATTAGTCTAAGCTATCTTATATAGTTTACAGTAAATATAGCCTATGTGTTCATTCAATATATGGCACTTACTATAATTTTGTTCACCATCAATGGCAATAGTAATACATTTAAGAATTACTTGGAATTAAAGTTCTCTTTAACTTTAGAGTAACTATTTTTTATGATTTAGTATGCTTGAATTTTTAGTTACAAAAACATGACACAAAAACAGTAATTGATGCAGTAGTACTGTTTTACTATAGAAACAACTTTGATACTGCCACCTTAATTGTTGAGAGGCCTATTATGTTACTATTTTATGTTGTGTAAAAAGTGCTATTAGGCCTGCTGAGATAACTTCACTATCATCTATGTATCAGTGTTTAATGTTCATTTTTGGTTAATCTTTAAAATATTGCCCACATTGACAGAAATACTACAAGAAACGTCTTGTACATATGCTTCAATACTGAAAATGTGAAATTATGAGTTATTAAGATGTATTTTTCTGGTTGTTCAGAAATTTTCCCGAGAATATTTTTCCGGAAAAGTTACATCATTGAACACCCGCAACAAATGCACACAAGCATGCTTGCACAGTTTTAAAGCTTTTAGTAAGACTCCAAAGTGCTTTATGTTGTTAATGTCTGTTGTGCAAAGTTTTATTAACTGATTCTTATTTTTGTGTGTTTGCAGTGTTTTATTGTGTTGTTTTTGTGCCGGTTTGTTATACAGTATTTTCTGTTGAGTTTATTGTTTTTGTTATGTTATTCTAGTGCCCAATGACTCTGAAGATCAAACAGCTGCAACAGAGCACTTTGTTCGCGAATTCAGAGCACGGTCTGTTCATTTAATTAATCTTTTATAGCTATTTAATTAATTATATAAATTGGTTTTCACACATCATTTATAGTGTAATTGATGCAATGCATTATTTGACCAACAAACATGGTGTAATAAACCAGGACTTTAATCTAAGCATTCATGTAACTACAACTGAAATAAATGATAAATATCGGCAATGGCTTTATGTTAAAGAATTTTGATATAATGAATACCTAGTTGCTGCATGATCGCAATCGTAGTTAAGAGTTTCATTTTTATGTATAGTTCAAGACATTTGTAAATACTTTTATCTTGTGTTGGGATCTTGTAGCAGAACCATGATGTATGTTGGTAGTTATTTTAATTTCTGTGGCGCCTGATGATGTGCTAATACCAAATCAGTTATGCAGTTACATGAACACTTTGATTAAAGCCGTATCATGAATGACTTTTAAGACAATTCTTCACATAGGCTCTTGAGGAATAAAGGTGCTATTGTTACACTATAAGATCTTGTCAATAGTTTTGCATTTTTCTGCTTCAGTAAACTATGTTGTGTATACATGTAGCTGCCTATTTATGAAGAGTTTTACAAACTTCACAAGAGTCCTTAATCTGGCACTGTAACACATCTAAAGAGGTGCCTCCTAAGATAGTGTGCCAATATTTCTAGTGCAGTGTGAACAAAAAAATAGTTTGTAGGTGGAATGGTAGACTGTTTCTGAAGAATGGGACATTCACGAACAAAGCAGGAGAAGCCAGTTGTTCATGCTGCATTATTTTTGCTGATTTCGTTTGTCAGTGTTTTCCGTTTATTCATAGATGCATTGTTGTGGGTCTCCTTATTCAGGTATGGTGAGACACATCCAGTCTTCTTCATTGGAAGTCTTGAAGATGTTTTAAAGGAATCGCTTCAGTGCAGAGCACGAGATGTTAGTCTTATTCTTTCTTACTGATTTAAATTAAGACTTTCTGGCGAGCCCTCAACAATCTGTGCTTTGCAGGACCTGATGTGTATGGCTGGGCAATCTTTGGGTGAACTCTTTGACATTTGAATACAGCGTTGAGCTATTGATGGCCTGTTTCACTGAGAACAGTTGAAAGCTGGTAGAGGACTGTAGTCCTTGGTACGTTTAGCAAAAAGTTGAAGACCATGGTATTTGATCGTGGCTACTTTCCAGGGATGCTGCCGAGCTTGATGACTTTTTAAATTTTGGAAATTAAGATTCAGGTTGAGATGTCAGATACTTTCACCTGCACTCAGTCCATCTGATCTTGAATAGCTTATTGATGGTGTTATTGTCAAGGCTGTTCACAAGTAAAGTTATTTGTATAAAGAATAAGTGCAATACCGGTAGAGTGTTTTTTGTATCAATGCTTAGTCTTGCTTTGGCTCTGCATGACTTTGGCAGAGAGCTGGGCTGTTGAGATTCGAATGACTGATCATGCTATCGTATATTCAATGGTATTTTGGAGGCTTATCTCTTTTGCTGATGCTGTATGAGTGGCAGTGTGACTGATTGGAAATGGCTTTAGCATTGCATAGATTGAACATTTACTACATTACTTGTGTTTGTTTGGTTGTTTACAGAGGAAGCTGCTGGCGGTATACCTGCATCACGACAATAGTATTCTTTCCAATGTGTTCTGCTCGCAGATTCTCTGTACAGATACCGTTGTCTCATTTCTGAGTGCCAACTTCATCGTCTGGGCATGGGATCTAACACACAATTCTAACAAAAGCATGTGGGTTCAGAGAATTATCTACTGTTAACTGTTGTTAAGTCTAGTAAAGAATGGGAATTCAGTGATCAGTATGGTCCTCCATCTGCAGATTTTCTTGCACTCTTAATTTCAGGTAAAAACTCAATACCTTTCTTATTTAGTCTGCTGTGAAGATTTCCGCATCGGCATGAGCAGCTCTTTAGAATAAGGAAAACTGAGTGTTAAGGAACTAATTAATTCTGATGAATAGTATTTGACCACTAATTACATTGCATGAAGTTTCGATGATTGATTGGAAAAGTAAAATGTAAAATGAAATAATTGTCAGATAATTTGTCAAATAACTTTGCACACGCTAGTTGCAGTAATTACAGAATAGTATTGTTTATTTTGGCTTGTAGCAAGAGTTATGAAGATTGCAATAGCATTAGCAGTTAGACTAGTACAATACTTTTGTAAGTGCAGTGCATGGACAATAGCTGGGGTGATGTTAATCGTGATGTGATTTGCCTTTGGCATTAGTAATGTTGATTTAAATTAACAATAACATGTTTTGTTGTTTAGTTTGCTGAGACATTGTACCACACATTTCGGAAGTGTTGCAGCCAATACAGTGAAACAATTCTGTCCTGACAAGCTCCCACTACTCCTAGTCATATCAAGAAATCGCAGTACAAATGAGGTCACGGAAGTCATCGATGGTTTGTACTTTTTATAATCGAACAAAATCTGTGCCCCTGGTGTCTGATATCAGCTGATGATCTTGTTTTTACACGTTACAATCTTGAATACCAAAGGCAATGAGCAGACACTAAGGATAGGTTCAACCTAAGGGCCCAATACTCACAGTGGAAGATAAAATGTATTAATAGATCAAATTGGATTGATAATTTAAAGTGTATCATGTACTAATCCAGGTTTGTGGGATCTGTGTTATGAATAATTGATGAGCATAGAGCCTCTTCTTGCAGGTTAAATGGCTCTACAGGGAAGTTACAGTTTCAATCTGATGCGCTAGGGCAGTGTATGCCTATAACTGTACGGTTTTCAGGCATGACTAAGTTTATAGGCCTACAAAGACACTTTTAAGTTTTCTCGAGCAATCCCGGGTAGGTTTCAGCTAGTTGATTATAGAAAATATTATGTATGGGTTGTAGGAACTGGATTTGTGTTCACATGTTGTCAACTGACTAGCCAAATTCAAATTAACAGCTATGCAAATATGCCAAAATTTGATGTTTGAAACATTTTCACACAAATTGCAAAAGTATAGCAAGCTCAGGCTGAGTCAGGCAGGCCGCATAAAATCATCCGACGGGCCGCATTCGTTCCACGTGTGTTGGACAGCACAGTGCTAGGGTTTGAAACTGAAAGACAATGATTAAGTTGGTGTAGTCTGTTCGCATAGAATGTTGTTCCCTGCCTGTTAACTTGTCTTGTAGTGTACTATTACAGGCTGACCAATTAATCGTTGTTGTTAAATCAGTTGTCAAAAATGAAATATCAGAAGTTAATTGGCAAGTTGTTTGGTTTTAAATTCTGACAATCAAATGTGACATTAAACACAAATATGAAGTAGCTTAAAGATATCAGCTGGTAGATTTCAATTCTATTTTGTTTCATTTAAGTATCACAATCGGCGTCAAATGCGATCTTAGACTTTTCCGACGAATGTGACATGCCTCTTTTATTATTTGCTGGATTAGCCCTTGCTAGCTAGCTAGTTTATTTTCTTCAGATCTGTTGCATGGACTGGAGTGAGTTGGCAATATTCTATCATAGGTTGACAACTGACAGGAATCACACCCTTCTATTGCATGGGGCTCATCAGTTCCCCTTTGGCTCAAGGTTCTTGACTGACACACTCAATCTGTTCAACTCATTGACCCAATGTAGCTTGTCTTCCTGGTTGCTCTTATTCATACTGAAGTGTGTTAACCTTCTGTGTTGTAATATCTTGACTGTAGGAAGTTGTACGCTAAATGACATCATGGCGCGTCTCATTCATACCCTTGAAATGTTCAAGCAGCAGCTGGCCAATAACATACAAGAAGAGGTTAGTTAAACATCATAAGTCGCAATAGAAATTGATCACCACAGTACAAAAGATTTTCAGTGTTACAGGGTGTGACTGCTTTGTTACAGTAACGAGTGGCTAGCTGGTTGATAGATGGATTGCACGTAATGTTCTTTGTTATTTAACTAGCGACCCTCGGTCAGATATTATAACAAATTCATTTTCTCATTTGCAACATTTTCAGTGTATGACCTGATCTCTTCTTGCAGTATATGGCTTGTGTTCTTGTATTAAATTTGAAGTCTAGAGTTCCGCTTTAAACATTCATTCATTCAATAATATATATAGCACCTCTTCAAGGGGATTACTCAGAGGTGCTCCAGACTAGCACAGTCGAAAAGGACAGTTTTTAAATGACTAGAACATACCAGAGTGAGTTCTAGGGAGCAATCATGACTCAATGGTGTGGCAAATATATCTCTGCCTGGCAGATATTTGATGTCCCGGCTCCGTTACATTAATTTTTTATGAGGTTTGATTGATTTGCTGATTATGTTTTAAAATTGCTTGAATGGGCCATGTCTTCTCTTTGCTTATTGTTACTTTGTATGAATAAATTATAAGAGGAATGTTGGTCGCCGCTTCTGATTTTGGTTTGCTTATAAAATGTTTGAGTGATTAGCTAATGGTTGTTGCTGTAGGATGAGCGAACGGAAAGAGAGAGGATGCTAGCTGAGCAAGATGCTGCTTATCAAGAGTCACTCGCTCTTGATCGAGCTAAGGTATCACTTTCACTCCATACATAGATTATAAGGAAACTTCTTCCAATGAATTTTATACAATATTGGTTACAAATATGATGATGCTTGCTGCAATAATTCTATTTTTATATACTGCAAAAGGGTTTAAATGCAAGTTCTTTTGATTATTAGTATTACCAATATAATTTATTAGTAATTGTTGCTGTGATAGTTGTTTTCATGATAGCTGTCAAAACTTGTTAGTTTTTATTATTATTATTCAGCACTTAAACGACAAGCACACATACTAAAATGCATGGAATGGAAAATTGAGCCTCTCATCATTTAATGGTTAATAGGATTCAACATGTGGAAGTTAGAATTTACTGGAATGCATATTAGTCTTGTTTCAATTTGAAAGGTCGAGTCGAAAAAACGAGAGGAAGACGAGCGACGACAGATCGAAGAAATTATGAAAGCGAGACAGGAAAAGGAGCTGCAACAAAAGCAAATGGAAGAGAAGCAAAGAGAAGTTAGTACCAATGGAGTTGTAGCTAGCGTGGTAAATGTAAAAGGGTAAAATGATAATGGATAGTAAGTTTTTCTGTTTGATCTTCATCTGCCCAAAGACAAATTTTATTCATTGATGAAGTAGAACATGGTTCTAGCTGGTGATGAGCACATTCAAGTGCCATACAATGTTTAGAAATGTTGTCATTCAGATATGCTTGTTTGTGAGTGTGTTAGCATCCCCAGCCTCTGACATGTGTTCTTTGATCTGAGATTCACTCACAGCAGATCAGTTCCAAACAAGGCACGTTTTTACAAGACCTGACATGTGCCCATATTATTAGTGGTCCAGCAACGAGAAGAAGACATCCTTGCACTGAATTTGCAGCTTCCGCTTATGTGTCAGATGATTTATTATGTAATGACATTTGGAATGCTGATGTGTGTATCACTTCTTCTGGTTCTTGGTGCATACACATGAGATTATCCATCCTGACGTCATGGACAGGGGTGCTGGGGGGTGTTTGAAGGGTGGGCCAAAAGGTGACGGACACAACTTTTCCAAATTTGAGACATTTTATAGGGGATTCAGTGGGTGAGATGCAAAAGTTACTATAGTTTACTAAAAGAAATGTACTGCATTTCATATGAGGCTCTGCCCCAGACCCTGCAGAGGAGACTATAGACTACAATGCTTCCCAGAGCACATTTTAGCTCTTTGAAATTAAGAAAAAGGGTCAAATAGTTTCTTCGCTTAGGTGCAAATCATTTGAGCTTCTCTTTAGTATTTATTAAAACCACTTCAAACTGGCTCAAATAAGCTATGCCGGTACAGGTATCCTCTTGTCATTAAAGGCTTCGTGCCTTCAGCACCCACTCATGGCTTTGCGTTCTTGGTCTTTGCAATGTGAACATACCTCCCAGCTCAATCTTCTGGTTGCGGCTCAGGACATGTGTTTTGCTTTAATAATAAGAGTCTGAAATTAGTTTGATTGCAGCCCCTTCTGCTTTTGCAACCCACAGGCATTTCGGCAGTCCTTGGCAACTCAGCTGCCCGATGAGCCACCAGCCAACGCCACCGAACCAATGACCACCTTCAGAATTCGGTGTCCGGAGGGTCAGATCCTAACCCGACGCTTCTACACCACTAATATGCTATCTGTTCTAATGAACTACATAACATCCAAAGGATTTCATGTAGAAGAGTACAAAGTCTTACAAACCTTTCCTAGAAGAGACGTAAGTTTCAAAAGCATATTCTAGAAGATAAGTTAGTCTTGCAAATCATTCTAGAACAGACACAAGTCTTTTAAACTTATCTTTGTGGAGAGGTAATTACATCTTACAAACCTCTCTTTTAAGAAAACTTTAGTGTAACAAACCTGTTGTAGAATAGAAATCAGAAAAACAGATCAGGTTAGCTTATCATATTAGAGAAATGATTACAAACCTCTCTTAGAAGCACAAGTTTTACAAACCTGTTCTCTATTCCATATCCAGGAAAGAGCATCTTGTAAATTAATTTCGTATTGCTGTATATTTCAATTGTCTTGCTTGACTGTCATCTCTGTTAGATGTTTTCAGCTGATGACTTCTTTCCTACTCTAATTTCTTCGGATTCCTTAACTGAGTTCGTCATTAGGAAGATGTAATTATGCGGTTTGCCGCAAATTATGCTTAAAATTTGGCATTTGGGGAGTCATGTCTTGCATTGTTTAAGTCTATATTCTATGGGTTTTTTCTATTTCAGTTGACGATGCTGGATCAGAAAATGACTTTTGCACAACTGAACATCGGTCGTCAAGAGACAATTACCCTCGAACACATTTGATTCCACTGAAAGCGGAGGACGTTTCGTGGAAATGTTGGGAATGTCTGCGTTGCGCTTACGTGGCTTCACTTTGTCTCTCTCTCTCTTATACTGTAAATTAATCGAATACAAGATTAATTAATATTGATCAGTTAATATTAATTAATCTTGTTCCTCTTTTTCTCAAAGTACTCTGCTGTTTGATAGTTTTTTGGTCGTTATTAAATGCTGGAATTTGAGTTGCGTGTTCTGTTCAAATATTCGACCTGACCTTGTAACTTATGGAGCTCCTTAACAATTTACAACTTAGTCATTTGATGATGCAACAGACAATGCATTTTAATATATTGGACTCATTAAAGTGGTTTATCTTGTCTCACTCTGGGCTCATTGTACAGTCTGTGTGCAAAATAATTTCATGTATTACTGTATAGATTAGTTCCACGAGTGAAAATTATGACAAATCTATTTAAAATCAAAGTGTAATAAAATTGCATGCATTGCTTCAGAATGTCACATGATATATGTAATTGTGTTACACTTTGATTCAGAATTTATTTCAAATCTATAATGATGGGATGTGCTTCGAACACACACACTGCAGTGATCCGATCACTTTTAGGCGTCACTTGAATACATCTGACGTGCTTTACAGACCTTGACTCTTGGTACATGCATCTTAGTTTCTGGGAGTTGTTGGCAATTCGGCTCATTCAATTTGTATGTATGTTATATTAAATTGAAATATATATTGGCACTGTAGTAAGAGTAGACTGGAGGCAGTGGCGCAAATCACGGGGGCTGCCCCCCCCCAACTTTTGAGTGGTGGGGACGGCAATGCTTCTTGAAAAGTAAATTCGACAATGTGTAGGCTAATTTTCGTGTGCAGAAACTCAGACTTTCACCATTTCTAAGGTGTTCACTTTTAAAATACCTCAGGTTATGCCGTGGCTCTATAAGTCTAAAGTGGTGCCTACACCAAACATAAAATACACGTGTAGATATGCTATCAACAACGATCATTGTGCACAAGGGGCTCAGGGCTGTTACAGGTAGACGAGGGCATACGAGCGTACTCGTTAACTCGCCTCGCAAAATATTTTCTTAATACACCCGGTTCTATAGAGTTGGCTTCGGGTGCTCCGCCCCAGACCCCGCTAAGTCGATATCACTTTAGACGATGTGCAGCACAAACAGAAAAACTTTGGAACGGTTCCAACCTCGGATATAGTGGGGAGATCAAAATCACCATTGACAAATTGGAAGTAAATAAGAGCCCAGAATGTGCTCCATTGGGCATGAAATTATCAGAATTTCGTTGGCTTCTGGGGCGGAGCTACAGACCTCGCAGGGGAGCTTACGAAGCTCTCCCAGAGCCCCTAGTCGATTAGGAGGAAGCACACCCCCTTCCCAAACCCCTTTCTCCTATTCAGCGCTCAAAAGTCTGTCCCCACAATGTTTGTCATAGATTTACGCCTCTGCCTCGGACCACCACGGACATTCTTCTGACTAGGCCATACCCCTTTTGACTTTACGCAAAGCTCGTGAATTAGTGCCCATGCAGCGTTACGTTTTACAATGGCGCTCTAGAACCTGCGCCCAGTGGAAAACAGAGGGAAAGAATTTTTTATTTGTCACTTTCCACGACAAGTCGCAAACTTAATTCTTCACTCACAGTTAGGCTATAAGTCAATCACATATCCACATTTCATGTAGGCTAGAGGTGTATATTATAGCCTAAATAGTACTGCAAACTGTCCGGCGGCATTATTAAGTCTCTCGATTTTGCGAACACAGTGTGCGCAGGCAGTGGCGTAGGCAAGGGAGGGGGGTTTGGGGGGGGGATAAAACTACGGAGGCCATGGAGTTCTCGCACTTAGCCTAATCTCGTGAGATTAGCGTCGGCTTCGTCTTAACAAATAAACAGAGGTCTAATTTTGTATTATTCTGACCAGCCTGCAGATACCGAACATAGAGCCTTTGAAAACCTGTGCAATTTGTATGATCTTGATGTAACCACTGTGTCACGTAAATTGGCGGAGTTCAGACGAGTCTTTCGAAAACTGCATACGACGATCAGCCATGGGGTGCTTGGTTAGTACAGTGGTTAGCGTGCTGGACTGTGTTTGCAGTTTAGTCGTTAGCGTGCTGTACTGT